>CAUYON010004100.1:0-18427 GCA_963573935.1 Arctocebus calabarensis
AAGCTGCAAGTACAGGCCCCCGCCACAACGCCCGGCCATTTTTTTTTAGGTTGCAGCCACCATTGTTGTTTGGCGGGCCCGGGCTGGATTCGAACCCGCCAGCTCAGGTGTACGTGGCTGGTGCCTTAGCCAGTTGAGCCACAGGCACCAAGTCAGAAATCAAGCTTTTAAATATAATTTTAAAATATTAAGTGGTATAAAAGTTTTTGTTACATGGACAGCTTTTATAATGCTTGAATCAGGGCTATAAGTAAATCCATCACCTGAATAGTGATCATTGTACCTATTAGGCAGATTTTTTTTCCCTTTCCTTTCCCCTCCCTCCTGCGTGATTTCCAGTGACTTTTATTTCCCTTTGTAATGTGTGTGTTTCTTGTTTCCAATTTATTAGAGTACTTGTGGTGTTTCTTTTGAGATACTTCAGTTAGGATAAAAGTCTCTAGTTCCATTCAAATTGCAAAAAGGTTTAATTAATCCTGTTTTGTATGGCTGAGTAGCCCTCCATGGTATACACAAAACACATTTTGTTCATCCACTCATGAATTGATGGACACTTGGGTTGATTCCACATCTTGGCAATTGTGAATTGTGCAGCAATAAACATTTGAGGGCAGGCACCTTTTTGGTAAGATGACTTCCTTTGATTAGATACCCAGCATTGGGATTGCTATAAGGAAAAGTAGGTCTACTTTTTTGTTCTGTGAGGGATCGCCACACTATTTTCCATAGAGGTTGCACTAATTTTCAGTCCCACCAACAGTGAATAAGCATTTCTTTCTCTCTGCTGTCACACACCAGCATCTATTGTTTTTGGACTTTGTAATAAAAATCATTGTAACAGGGGTAAGACAATATTTTATTTTGCATTTCCCTAATGATTAGAAAAATTGAACATTTTTTCATGTGTTTGTAGGTCATTTGTCTAAAAAGAAGAAGATATTTTTGTGTGCTGTACCATGGATAACTGGGTGCATCATGCAAAATTAAAAAAAAAAATTTAAAAAAAAATCTCAGGACAGATACTGTTCCTCTTGTGTTAGGCACTAAAAATAGTTAACCTCATAGATGCAAAAAGCAGAATTGAGGCTTGCCAGGCCTAGGGGAATGAGGAGCTGGGGAGTTACTGTGTTATCAGTACGAAGTTTCAGTCCCAAAAGATGAAAGGCCGGTTCTACAATACTGTGTATACAATCAACACTGCTGAACTACACATTTAAAAATTCTTAATAGGGTAGATACTGTGTTATGTGTGTTTTTAAACACTGATAAAAATGTTCCATTTTATGACAAAATCGTAAGCAAGAAAATCACTAGATTGTAGAAAAGGAAGCTGGACCCTGAAGTATTCGTGAATTATTTGTGAACATGTTAATCTGCTCTTAATCGTATGTCTTTCAACAGTTTTATTTTTTTTTCTACTAATGTCTCTTAAAGCGTGACCTACAGTACATCTCTGAAGGAATAGAAATTCAGAACCTGAGAACAGTTCCAGACCTACTGAATCAGACTCATGATGACAGCACCCAGGAATCTGGGTTTTAAATATTCTTCCCAGCTGCAATTTACACACAGGAAAAACTTGTGGAATTTTGCTATATAAAAGCTTATAATTATATTTATGATTTCAGCTCCCAAGTTTTCACACACAAAGGAGCAGAATTCTTAATCTGAGTGACTTACACTGAAGTTAAATCCTTAGTTTCATTTGACCATGACTTACAGAGTCGGCTTACTATTTTCAGTGGACTCTTAATCTTGCCAGTGACAGCCGATATTATCTTTAGGTCTAGATAGTTAAGTACAGTTTACAGGTTATTAGCAATGAGGTGGATTTGAAAATTTCAACCAAGTCCAACATTATTTAGGATCCTAGTGATAATATTGTTTCTTTTCAACTTCAGAAAAAGATTAATTGTGAAAAGCATAAAATGATGGTTTTGAGGATTATTAGTATTGTCAGCATTTTATTCATCCAATAGTATAGAAAAAAATCTAAAAGGTTGAAATTCTGGTAATGATGATATAATAAACTGGTTAATTCTATTTTCTAAGATTTAAGAAAAATGAATTATTTCCCCTATGCCTAAATTAATAATTTGAGATCTTTTTATTATCTACTTAAAGGGAAGAAAGAAAGTTTAGAGACTGATTTGTTTAGGTTAGTCTTAGCTTATGATGGACTTGAATTTATATTCTGAGTTCAATTTCAGTGTTTTATTATGTACAATGTATTAACAAATACTTATAAAATTATAAATACAGATTTATATTTTATTTGTTTGATGTAGTTTTGCTGCAAAATTTGTATTTAATTTTATGGATGATTAAGAAAATTTTCTTAGTAATTTAGTTTACTAACAATATATAATTATTTTGAGGCCCAAACCTCACTGTTTTTCTGTAAGTAAGAAAATATGGTCTTTTGCGTAGGGGTGAAAAAAAAAAAACCGAAAACGTGTTTTTTCCACTATACTCTCACAATGTGCTCTGACACCAGATGTCTGGGACTTTTCACCACTGGCATGGGAGCAATTAATTCTGTGGTGGACCCCAGCTGCAATCCTCTAATTTCATTCAACTTGGGCACCATCTATCTGGACATGGTATCGGATCCTTCAGGTAGAAGACTCGGTCCCATAAGACTGCCTCTTATTGATGCTGCCACTTGTAAGTCCCTAACTGTTTCACCTGTGCTACTGACTGGCGATGATAAATCAGGGTTCCCATGACCCCATTAATGTACTAGAGTGGCTCACGGAACTCATGGAGACACTTACATTCACTGGTCCATTATAACCAGTATTACAAAGGATACAGGTGAAGACATTCCTAGGGCAAGGTCTGGAGCAAAGTTCTTGCAGGGCACTTTATCTTCCTGGATGAGTGTGTCTCCCTCCAGGAACCTCTCTGGGTTCAGCCATCAGGAAGCTCTCTGAGCCCTGTCCTTCGGGGTTTTGTGGAGCCTTCATGACACAACCATGATTCATAAAACCACTGGCTATTGGTGATCAGCTTAACCTTCAACCCCACTCCCTTGTTTATGGGTTGGAAGCTGGGGGTGAAAATCCCCACCCTCTTTAATGATACACTGGTCTTTATGGTGGCCATCCTCATCCATCTGCCCAGGCATCCATCCATCAGTCCGCTGATTAGCACCCCAAAATATGCCAATAATATCCAATAAAGTTTTTCTTTCCTATTTCACTCTGTCAGGTGCTACTTTCCTTTAACACTCTCATGTCCTTTCTGGAAAATGAGGAGAGGCCCAGGTAGGTTCTGGACTAGAAGTGGGTTTCCATCACTGCTGAGGAATTCAAACTTAGCAAACTCCAGTTCCACAAGGGAGTTGTTAGGAATCTTGTTCAATTTTTGCCCCAGAGAAGGAGGGAAACATAATATCTATTACACTCATCAGGAGACACATCTACTGTCTAACTCAGAGACAAACTCTTATTCTATTTTCCCAGGCTCTTTACTATCTGAACACATATCTCATAGAAAATTTTATAATTAAGAGATAATTCTCACAATGTACACAATACATATTTGGCTATCTGGTGATTAATAATTAGAAAATATCAAAATGTACTTATTTTTATTCACTAAAATGAAAAGTCAAATATTTTTATTGTTAGAAAAATTATTAACTTATTCAATTGTGCATTCAAAAAGCATTTCTTTTTGATCTCTTAATACATATCAGATGCTCTGAACAAGATTGTAAGATGAAAGGACAGTAAGAGTTTGCTCTTCTGGAGTTCCGACACAGTAGCTAAATAACTTGCTAATTAGGTACCACATTCAGAGAAATCGCAAGGACAGATGTTAAATTCATCAAAGAGAAGGACAAGCCCTGTGCATAGTGACCCAGAAAGAAAAAAAAAAAAACCAAATGGCATTAATATGGAGTATCTGGGGGAACTTTAAATACCATCTGGAAGTTTCTAGAATTACCTGGAAAAGTAAATAGGGTAATATAAGAAAGAAAAGTGTGGACCTCCATGAGGAAACTGGGCTTTACTTACAGGTGATGGGGTGACACTTAAGCATTTTAAGGAGAGGAGTACCATGTTCAGATTTTGGATTTCAGAAAGGTTACTTCGATAGCTGAACGATTAATTAGATTAAAATGAGGCAATATTCTACACAGAGACTGTAATTATAAACCACCATCATTCTGAGTGAACTCAGGGAAATGTAAAATCCTAAACTCTCTTTTGCCATGGCACATTCATTCCAAACATATATTTAGTGTATTTTTATCACCCTGGGTACAAATTATCAAATTGTCTCCATAAAGGTTGCATGGCAGCCTCCTATCTTCATCAGAGTTTAGGTTTCAAAGCCAATACATGTAAAGAAAAACATTCTAAAGTCAAAATTATCTCTGCCAGTTTCTGAAAGGGTGTCATGTCGAAGACTCAAATCCTGTCTTTCAAAATGCACACTACTTTCCCCGCTATGTTGGAATAGTTAAGCATTTTCTAAGAAAAATATCAGTGAAGCAGTGACTTGTGTTTAGGGTCCAAGTTTTATTAAAATAAGTGCTGTGTTTTTAAAAACTGGCAACACATTCAACGCTGAGTGAAGCTCAGACTGTCAGGGTCGTGAGCTGGAACTGACGAGGACTGAGAGAGCAACACATTCATATTTTCTTCCACAACTCACTGGGTCTGGAACATGCACTCAGCAGAATGGCAGGAAACATTCCCAGTGCTATTTGAATTTATTCGCTCTCCTTCTCAACCATGTACAGTTGAAACCAAGTAAGTTAAGTACAAGTAGTGTAAATCAACTATACCATGTTTTTACTTCCTTTTCTTCATAACAATTCTAATTTCAGACCATATTTTTAGCAGGGATTATCATCACTGTTAAAAGAGGAAAGAGTTGTTTGACTTTTGATTTCCATTCATCTTTTAGTGCATTATGTACTAATAGTCATTATCTTTGAATTTATTTAAGTCACGGTATTTGCCAATCAATTTTTGTACAAGCATTTTTTTTTTTTTTTTGGTGGGGATATAAAAGCCTAATGAAGAAGACTGTTTTATTGTCCTCAAATTTCGATAAGACCAAACTTGAAAATAACTGGAGACAAACACTTTTCCATGTTGCATATTGGTGAAAGGTGCAGTCAAGTAGGATTTATAAAAATAGAAAATCCTCTTATCTCCCCAACATATAAGAGAATAATGGAATTTTAAATAGGTTATTTGAAGGGAATTCTTGAGCTGAAAGAAAGCTGTGTGCTTTTCTCTGGGAGATAGACTGGGGAGGAGCTGTCCTTTTCCATTCAAGGATGGGAGAATATTCCAAGTAGGAACCCTGCAGAGACAGATGTCAACAGGCAGGGTGCTTTCTGTGTCATCCAGGGCTTCCTGAGCCACAGAAATATGGACTCTATATGGTGCACAAAAGGATTTCTTGAACGATCTTGGTGTGTGTTCCAGGGAGTTTGAGAATTCATGTAGATGACCTGATTTTCTGCTATAGGAGTCTAAAGTAAGGAATGCATTTGGAGAGACTTTCCAGGGCAGGAAGAAGAGAGAGTGTCAGCAGGTAAATGATTGTCTCCACGGCATTTGGCAGCTTAAAAGATATATAAGATTACCATGGACTGTGGGCATGGTGCAGATGAGAGCTTGGCTCTTATTATTTTTCCATGGTCCGTATCATAAAAGGGCCAGAGTGGGGATGATATGATACAAAGATGAGGCTTTCACATACGTCATTGTAGAAGGACCTTGTTTATGTACCAGGCAACTATGTAGGGTCGAAGTTTCCCCTAGCACGTCCAAAGAACGAGCAGCCTGACACATGAAAGAAAGGCTCCATCTTTATAATGATCTTTCATGAAAAAATTCATTTCTAACAACTCAGCGATCCTGTAAAACAAAGATTACCCCTGATTTCAATAGTGAATATTGAGATAAAACTTAAAGCTTCTATTTTATTATTCAAAATTACTAACCACGATACCTGAGCAATTATCTCTAAACACTTTTTGACAAATGTTTAGTTATATGAGAGCTATTCAGAGAGTATCCAGCCTTAATTAAAGCTACTTAATTAAAGCTAGTATTTGGCTGGATACTCTCTGGACAGCACTTATATATTAAAATGTCACAACTTGGTAAAATCTGAAATTATATTTTTTATCTAAATGTCTTTATTACTACTCTATTTTATTTAGAATGCAAAGTGATACAAAGTAAAATTAATTGTATTCTCAAAGTTATTCAATATGCTATAAGGCTATTAGAAAATTTTCAAAAAGGTAATTTTGGCCTTATTGAATAGTTTATTTTGAGAGTACACATTTATTCATTTTATGGAATTTTTTAATAATAGCTTTGATTTTCTGTGTTGCTACCACTAATACAAATAATATCCTCTGTTTTTGAAAAGTTCAGTATTTTAATGAATAAAAATTAATGGAATCACATTGAGGATTAAGAATTTGGGACCTGGCTCAGTGCCCGTAGCACAGTGGTTATGGCCTCAGCCACATACACCGAGGCTATCGGGTTCGAGCCCAGCCCGGGCCAGCTAAACAACAGTGACAACTGCAACAAAAATACCCAGATGTTGTGGCGGGCACCTGTAGTCCCGCTACTGGGAAGGCTGAGGCAAGAGAATTGCTTAAGCCCAAGAGTTTGAGGTGGCTGTGAGCTGTGACGCCACCACACTCTACAGAGGGCAACATAGTGACACTCTAGTTCATAAATAAATAAATAAATAAATGATTTGGGACCATTCTTAAATTTTCAACTATTTAGAACGTACATAAAAGTGTTCTGTAAGTTATTGTACTGGTTACTGTAAAGTGGTACATGAGTCTTGCACATCATAAAAATAGGATACTATTTTTCATAGTAGGAGATATTCACAGTCCATTTTTAAATCTTTGCAAATAAGACATTAAGCTTTGTGATTTATTTTAACATGTTTCGGTTATAAGAAAGTGATACATTGACAATCACATATGTTTTTCAAAAACAAATTTTAAAAATCTCCCAAAATAGTTACAATATAGATGTCTCCTTATTCTACATTATTTCTCCTTTTTAAAGGAAAGCACTAATAGTTTTTGTTTTACTCTGAAAGTAACCTCCACTGAATTCAGTAAGCCATGAATAGTTTATGTTAGGATAACAAAGGCATGAAAAGATTAGTAGCTGAAAAGAATCAAATAGTACCCAGAATATATATGTGTGTGTATTTTAAAATATATTTATATATTTCAGTGAATTCAGTTTGAATAAAAATATACCCTTAAGTCTGGTTTTAAGATATTATGATTAATAATCTCTAATAATCAAAATAATAGAGGGACAAATCAATGTTAAGAGTATATTTGTCATTATAAATAGTTTCTTTATTTCATGTACTTTATTTCATTTCATTTCATTTTATTTTTTTAGAGAGAGTCTCACTGTGTAGCCCTTGGTTGAGTGCTGTGGCGTCATAGCTCATAGCATCCTCAAACTCTTGGGCTTAAGTGATTCTCTTGCCTCAGCCTCCCAAGTAGCTGGGAGGTGTCCGCCACAACACCCAGTCATTTTTAGAGATGAGGTCTCGCTCTGGCTCAGACTGGTCTCGAACCTATGAGCTCAGGCAATCCAGCCACCTTGACCTCCCAAGTGCTGAGATTACAGGTGTGCACCACCATACCCAGCCTTATCATGTACTTTAGACATTTTAAAACTATCTCTCACTAGCTAATGTGAGGTTGGTGTTTAAGTGCATTTTTACACCAAGGTGGTTTTTACAGTAAATGTTTAACCACGGATTGCTTTCAATGTACACATGATCATTTGGGGCTGGAGTGACTGATTGGGGTCTGATCTGATATTCTGTCTGCTCTTGCAGTTTTCAATAGATCTGATGTTGATCATCTCTCAAATTGATTTTTTAATCTTGGGAGACTTATTATAAACAAAATAAGTGTTTGCAAGCTCACGGAGAGAACACTACAGATTTGCATTGTATAATATTTTTGTTTGACAATTCTTTTCAATCAACTTCAAAATAGCAAAAAACAGCAACAGTATTTTTTTTTTGTAGAGACAGAGTCTCACTTTATCGCCCTGGGTAGAGTGCCGTGGCGTCACACTGCTCACAGCAACCTCCAGCTCTTAGGCTTAAGCGATTCTCTTGCCTCAGCCTCCTAGCTGGGACTACAGGCGCCCGCCACAGTGCCCGGCTATTTTTTTGTTTTGCAGTTCGGCCGAGGCCGGGCTTGAACCCGCCACCTTTGGTATATGGGGCCGGCGCCCTACTTGCTGAGCCACAGGAGCCGCCCAACAGCAACAGTATTTCACTTTGGAAATTCTCACCAGATGATTGCGTCTTAGGCATTCAGAACTTTAAATCAACTAATCTATATGGAAGAAGAGCCTACCTTATGAAGTAGTAAAATTAAGCTGTGGAATCGATAATAAGCATGTATCAATGAAGATATGAAATTATTGTGTCATTTCATTTACCTTAGTCACAACCTGTCAGTTTGCCAGGTGAATTGCATCCTTAGCTAGAGTTTGTAATGCAAAATAACACATTTTCAGAACCTGTAAATAAAGCCAATACGTGGCATTTTAAAGCTGCTGCAATACCACAGTTAGTGGAAAAGGCACAAAATACCATACATGTACAGACATATTTTCTAAAGAGCTACTTAAAGAATTGCCTATCTCATGAGCTTCCTATAATAACACAGTAATACCATGAATAATTGTGTGTTGGAGGGATGGGGTGTGGGTCATTTTTGGGAGAAGGAATGTGACATTTCAAATAATATATCTCGATTATTAGTTGTGTGGGGACCAATCCCGGTCACATATATGGTATAATATATTTTACAAGTCCATTCCTCTTCATATGGCTATACAAGTTGTTTCCAACTTGTTTACCTATTTGTCTGGTAAAGATGCATCATTATACATAAAAAATGGTTGCCTTCCTAAGCATTGACACCAAGAACTATTTCTCTTCTGCATACAGATAGGTGATTTGCATCAAAATGTGTAAGTTTTTCTATTGCCTAAAAGAGAAAGCATCATGTCTGAATGTCAATAGAGAATGTATAGATTTAAGGAAGTATTTGTCATAATGCAGTAAACATTTCCAACAGTTCCTAATGAAAGAATTTATAGCTAACTCAACATATCTGTGGATCTAATGTAATTGATGCTTTCTTTAATAATAAATAAAAAATAAATTCATATTCTATACTCTATTAGTCATATATGATATATTTTTCTTGAATTATAAACTGCCAACACACTTAACTTGATGAAACTAGCCACATTTATTTTTAGCATGCTGAAAAGAATTAAGAACACATTCGTAAGGCCGGATGAGGTGGCTCATGGCTTAGTGCTCTGGAAAACCAAGGTGGGTGAATTTGTTGAGTTCATGACTTCAAGATCACCCTGAGGAAGAGTAAAACTCTATCTTCACAAAAAATAGAAAAATGAGCTGAGTGTTGTGGCCGGCGCCTGTAGTCCCAGCTGCTTGGGAGCCTGAGGCAGGATGATCATTCAAACCCAAGAGTTGAATTTGCTGTGAGCTATGATGAGGCCATGGCACTCTAGCCTGCGTGACTGCATCTCAAAAAAAAAAAGGAAGAAGAAGAAGATATCCAAAATTTGTATTCTATTTATCTCAGAGTTTCAGATTTAGTCACTTGATGTTTGTCTTACATCTTTCTCTGAGTGCTCTAACATAACTGCAGTGGTGTGTCAAATAAATATGGCAGTAATCTAAGAGAGAGAGAGTAGGAATCAGTCTAAGAATGTGCCAGTGTTTATAGCAACAAGGCCCAGGAATCAAGTAGGTTAAAACAGAAATATCTCAAAATTAAATATGTTAAATATTCCATGTCACACTTTGTTTTAACTCTTACTTAATTTTTATATTTTATGATGGTATTGATTAAAATGCTTGTCCACATACTATTTCTTTGCATTTTAATTAAATCACCAGTGCATAATGTTGAGCTATAATATTTACCATATTCTTCAAATTTCAAGCACACCTTTTCACAACTGTCTGACAATTGGAACAGATCTCACAGTTCTCCTTCCTGCTAACATATCACCATCCTTGCTCGGCACAAGGTCCATTTCTTGTTTGATTTTGTTCCTTATTTCCTAATCCCTATCCCATTGCTGCCTTCTCATAGGAAACCATTTATAATGTGTTAGATTCATGTCTGCAGATACAGTCTTGTAAATCACTGTGTGACTTTCCTGTATTTTTTATTCCATTAAGGGTTTTGTAAATCCCATCTCTATCCTTGTTTTCTCATCCAGACTTGTTTGGGGACCAATCCATGTCACACATATGGTGTATTGTCTCTTGTTTCTATAGGGCACTTCATGGTGTAATAAAATATATTTTACTAGTCCATTCCTCTTGAGATGGATATTCAGGTTGTTTCCAACTTCCTATTGCCATATACCCACCATCCTTGTGTATATCTTTGCAAGAATTTTCTGAGGTATGTATCCAGCAGTAAAATACTTGCTTGTGTTTTTGATTTATTTCTTCCACAAAGAATACTGGAAAATTTCTTTGACTAGAGTAAAAAGATTTAAAATATTTTCCATTGGTTAATAAATGCCAGTGAGGGAACAGGCAACCTATGTGAATAAATATGATGAATGTTTATTTTATTTCTTATGCTAAAATAAATTACAGATGGATGAATATTCAAATACTCTGTTAAAAAAGGAAGTCACATTAATACTTGGAATAAAACAAACGTGGGAAAATAGCTTGCTTTACCAGCTACCCTCATATCACCTTCCTTCACTCTTCCCCATCTATTTTCTATCAGTTCCCCTCACAACTTTCAAATGATTATTGTACAATGACTGACCAATAATACTTCACTTTATTTGTGTTTAAAAAAATCTCCAAAAGGTTTCCTTTGCCGTTCTAACATGCTGCACATGTCCTATCGTGGCTTAGCATAGGTTATGACATCTGTCTCCTCTTCCGAGTACCGCTCAGTCTCTTACAGGCTGCAGGACAACTACTCAGACGTTCGCCAAACTTTCTCCTGCCTGAGGGGGTTTGCTACTGTTCATGCCATCTGCTCTGGATGCTCTGCTCTCGAATATTTGGATAACCCGAAATATCTCATTGCTTATAAAGATTTCAGTTTAAGTCTTAACTTTCCCCGAGGTCTTTCTTGGCTCCCCATTCTAAAATACACTCTCGGGAAATGTCTTCTCATATAATTTGAATTCTTGGCACAGCCTTTATTATTGATTGTTTTCTTGTTTATCACTTTATTGCTCTTTTCTTAGGCATAAAACCTTAAAAATATTAGGAACATTTATTATCTAATGTGTTGCTGTTTCCTCAGAACCTAGAGCAGTGCACTGAATATTAACAGATGCTCTCAATTATTTACTGAATAAATAAATAAACGTGTGTATATCTGAAGATGCCATTTTAAATGTACGAAGTTGTTGGCAGTGACAAAAAAATTAGACTGAATCTACATCAATACAAAGATGGTTGAATAAGTGTTAATGATTACATAATAAAATATTATGTAGCTGCAATTAAGAATAATGTAAGCTGGGCATGGTGGCTGACTCCTGCAATCTGAACGCTTTGGAAGGTCAAAGTGAGAATTGCTTGAGACCAGGAACTCAAGATAAGCCTGGGCCAAAGAGTGAGATACTGTTTCTATAAATTTTTTGCTTTTTTTTTTTTTTTTTTTAAATTTTGGTAGATTGGAGGTACAAGTGGTTTTTTTAGCACATGGATGTGTTGTGTAGTAGAGTACATTTAATATATCTGAACAGTGAACTTTGTGCCCAGTAGGTAAGTTTTCACTGCAGGCTCCTCCCGCACCATCTCCCTCTGAGTCCCCACCGTCCATTCAGTCACTCTGGATGACAATGCATAACATCTGTTGGTTAGCTCTCATTTATAAGTGAAACATATGGTATTTTCTTTTTTGTTCCTGGGGTGCTTTACTTGAAATAATGGCCTCCAGTTGCATCCAAATGGCTGCAAAAGATATGCGCCTTTTTTTTTTTTTTTACTTTCTGAGTAGCAATCCATAGTAAATATACAGATCACAATTTCTTTGTCCTCTCATCAGTTGGTGGGCACATGTGTTCCTTTCGTATATTTACAATTGTGAATTTTATGTTTTTTAATAAAATGGCCTCTCGAATAAAGAAATCACTATCATTTACAATAGCTGCAAAAAGCAATACCTAGTATATTTAACCAAGGAAATGAAATATGTCTACAAATAGAACTAAAAACCCATGATAACAGAAACCTATGATGAAATAAACAAATGAAAAATCATCCCACATAATGTATTAAAAGAATGAGTCTTGTTAAAATGCCCATATGGCCCAAAATGATTTATAGATTCAATGCAATTCCCATAAAAATATCATTTTTCATAGAATCATAATAAACAATTGTGATTTTTTTTGATAAATCCACAATCATACTGGAAGATTTTAACACCTCTTCTAGTAATGAGAGTTCAGACAAATATCAGTAAGATTTCAAATAACAAAATTAGCAAATTTGATGTAAAGGGTACATACAGGGCTTTCCATGTAAGTACAGAACATATATTCTTGAGATGCACTTGGAACACTTATGAATATTAACCACATATTTGGCTTGGTCATGAAAACTCAGCAAATTTCAAAGGAAAGGCATACTGGTCACATTCTCATATTTTAATGACTATAGCTCAAAATCAATAACAAAAAGATAATTAGGGAAAAAACATATTAGGACATTAAGAAATGTTTTTAAATAACACATGGGTCAATGAAATAGAGCCTAAATAGCCAGAACAATTCTAAGAAAAAAAAATCATCATATTACCTGACTTCAAATTATACTGCAAAGTCAAGACCATAACCTAAACAGCATGGCACTGTATAAAGGTAGACACACATCAACATAACAGAATAGAGGCCAGAAGTAAAACCATGCACCTACAACTAACCGACCCTTGACAAAGTATACAAAAACAAAAACATATGCTGGGAAAAGGACACCCTATTTATAACTGTTGCTGGGAAAATTGGAACACCAAATACAAAAGAACAAAACTGGATACCTATCTTTCATTATGCACCAAAATTAACTAAAGATGGATTGACAATTTAAATGTGAAAGCCAACACTATGAAAATTATGGAATAAAACCGAGGGAAACTCTTTTGGACACTGGCCTAGGACAAAGAATTTATACTAAGATCTCTAATGCAAGTATATCAATAACGAAAATAAATAAATTGAATTTAATAATCAAAACTATTTCTGTGCATAAAAAGAAATAATCAACAGATTAACTAGATAACTACAAATGGCAAAAAATGTTCACAAAGTATATCCAACAAAGGACTAATATCTAGAATCTAAAAGGAACTCGAACAAACCAGCAAATAATAATAATGATAACACCATTAAAAAGTGAGCAAAAAACATGAATAGACATTTTTCAAAAGAAGATATATAAACGCAAACAGACATATAATCAATATCACTAACCATCAGGAAAATGGAAATGAATGTCACAATGGGATGCCACCTTATTTCTGTCAAAATGGCTGTCATTACAAATGAAAAAAAAATAGATGTTGAAATGTGTATGCTGTTGGTAAGAATGTAAATGAGTCCAACTTTTATGGATAAAAAAGTATAGATTCCTCAAAGCCCTGAGAGTTGATTGAGGTAGTGGGAGAAGATGGTGGACTAGAAATAGTCTGTGTGCACACTGCTCTCCAAGAAAGGACCATAAATTGCAGGCAGATGCCTACCTAGGGACAGCTCTTCTCAGAAGGAACACTGTGAGCTCCCACAGAAGTGACACAGGACACATGGAGTGAAAGAGAAGGTGATGGAGTAATTAATTTCGCAAATTGAAGGGATCTGTGGAGAGGCATGGTGAAAGATCAGAAGGATAAAGTGCTGCAACCCATGCTCACTCTGCAAGCACTGTGATCCAGTTGTGGGAGTGCTCCCTACACCACCACAGGCCTCTGCTGGACTGACCAAGGAGTTACCTATGGTCTGTGCAGAGTCATTGTATCAGGGAAGGGGCACAGTAAGGATCCGAAGTGTGGTGATCCTGAGCTTCTGCAGCCGATGCCATCCTGAGTTCTCAGGTGCATGGTGCCAGGTTAGAACAGGACTCGGCTTTGCAGCAGTAGTCTTCACAGCACCAACAATGGGCTGGGGCATGAACAGTCAGAGTGGATACTTCCTTGAGCCATACTCTGTGACTGGGGGCCAAGAGCCTCTCCAATTCAGTGCAGTAGGATATTAGCAGAGGAGTTATTTGGCCGCTATAGGCTTGATCTGGGAAGATTTGGGTAACTGCCTCAGTGGGACCTTGGGAGTGGGGAGAACTTCATGGTCACTAGGCTGCTGGAACTGACCTCTGCACACACAACTTGGCATCCATGGTCCCTGAACCAAAGGAATAGCTTGTGCCCGGCACAGACCCACCTTCATGTTCAAGTTTGGACCAGCCCAAAGCTTGCTCATCCCTACCTCTGCCCCCAAATTAAAACAACCTTCTTCCTGTACAACTTTCCTTCTGGCTCTGAGGTCCTGCTCAGAAGCTCGGACTGTGGTTCTTCTGCAATTCTTGCTCTGAGACTGTCATCCCAGGCCCCAGGGCTCTGTCCCTGTGGCTCCAGAGCTCTAGCCAAGCCCGGGACACGTCTCCAAGATTCCACCACTAAACTGAATTCAGCAGCACATCAAAAAGATAATCTACTATGACTAAGTGGACATCATCCCAGGAATGATAGGGTGGATCAACATCTGTAAATCAATAAATACCATTTACCACATTAGAGCAAAAAACAAAGACCATATGATCATCTCAATAGGTACAGAAAAAGCATTCTACAAAATCCAGCCCCGTTCATGATAAAAGTCTTCAATAAACTGGTCCTAGCATGAAGGTATCTTAAAATTATAATAGACATGTATGACAAACCCATACGCAACATCTTATTGAATGTGGAAAAGTTTAAAGTGTTCCCCCACTGGGAACTGTCACCACTTCTATTCAACAATTGTAGTCAGAGCAATCAGGCAAGAAACAGAAATAAAGAGTATCCAAATCAGGAGAGACAAAGTTAAACTTGTTTTTTTGCTGACAACATGATCTTATCTCAAGACCAGCAGTTCTCAACCTGTGGGTTGAGACCCACAGGAACTGTGTTAAAGGACCCCAGCATTAGGAAGGTTGAGAACTACTGTTCTAGACAGTAACAAAGACTGCAAAAAGGAATCCCTAGAATTAATAAATTCAGCAAAGTGTTAGGTTACAAAACCATTGTGCATAAATCATACCTTTTTGTATACCATTAACAGTAAGCTAAGATAAAATCAAAGGCTCAATACCATAGCTATGAGAAAGATAAAATATTTAGGATTATACTGAACCAGGGAGGTGAGAGATATCTACAACAAAAACTATGAAAGAGTAAGGAAAGAAATAGCAGTTGACAAAAAAAAAATCATGCTTATGCAATGGTACAATCAAAATTGTTAAAGTGTTCATATATCCCAAAGTGATTACAGATTCAACACAATCTCCATTAAAACATTGATGCCATTATTCAGAAATCCAGAAAAAATAGTTCTATGCTTTGTTTGGAACTAGAAAATATCCTGAATAGCCAAAACAATCTTAAGCAACAAATAACAAATCTGAAAGCATCATATTATCAGATTTCCAACTATATTACAATACTATGGTAACAAAAGCAGCATGGTATTGGTACAAAAATAGAGATGGTCCAATGGAACAGAAGAGAGAATCCAGATATAAAACCATTTCCCTTCAAGTAAGGGATCTTTGGCAAAGCAGAAATACCACACACTGAGAAAAAGAAACACTATTCAATAAATGGTGCTGGGAAAATTGGATAGCCACATGCCGAAGAATGAAACAAGATCCTTATCTTTCACCACTTAAAAAAACAATTCAAGAGGGAGAGGACACTTAAATATAAGGTACAGGACCATAAGAATTCTACAAGACAAATGCAGATTGTGCCTAAGCACATAATTTATGACTAAAATTTCAGAGGCAATTACAGCAACCACAAAAATAAATATATGGACTTGATTAAATTAAATGCTTCTACAAAAAAAAAGGAAATGATCAAAAGAGCAAACAACCTACTAAATGGAAAAATATATTTGAGAACTGATAAAGGGCTAATGTTCATAATCTCAAACAAAGAACTCAAACAAATCAGCAAGTAAAAAACAAATAATCCTATTAAGAAGTTAGCAAAAGGTATACATTGAAAAAGATAGACAAATGGCCAAGAAAAAATTTCCTCTTAATGATAAAGGAAATGCAACTTAAAACCACAGTGAGATAACCATCATACTCCTAACAAAATGTCTCTTATTAAAATTCCAAAAGCAATAGATGCTGGCGTGGATGCAGAGAGAATGCAATGCTTATCCATCCTTGGTGGGACTATAAATTAGTACAACCTCTATGGAAAAAAATATGGAAATTTCTCAAAGAACTGTACAGGAATTTTACTACTGGGTATATACACAGCAGGAAAAGTAAGTCATTTTTATGAAAAAGACACCCTCACTGGAATGTTTATCATAGCACAATTACAAAGATGTGGAATCAAACCATGAGCCCATCAATTCATGAGTTGATTAAAAATAAATAAATAAATAAAATACACATACACACATACATACATACATACACACACACTCACAATCTACCCCATTGATTACTACTCAGCCTTAAGAAGAATGAGTTTTCTCTTTTGCAGGAATTCAAATGAAACTAGAGACCATTATCCTAAGCAAAGTTCCTTAGGAACTAAGGAACTAACAGGTACAATGAACAATATTTAGGTGATGAACATTCTTATAACCCTGATTAAAGCATTATAAAAATTATCCATGTAATAAAAATCATTTTTCCCTTAATCATCTGAAAGAAAAATAATTATATAAAACAAAATAATTATATAAAATAAAAGTAGATCTACCATTCGATCCAGCAGCCCCACTACAGGGGATCAACTTAACTTAAAAGAAATATCTTTTTTTTTTTTTTTTCAAATGGAAAGCTTTATAATTTCATCACAGTTTAGTAACATTTTCTAAGGTATTTACTTGCAGTCTGATAATACTTAAACCTATTTCTCTGATTCTATTGGAAAACCGTCATAATAATGAACATCTAACCATCAAGCTTGGGCTGAATCCAGATTTAATGGGCTAATTTAAACATATTGTGCTCTGTGGCCTAATGATCTCATGTGTTTAAGTCATAGTCTCCACAAGTTAATGAGAAGATTAGGAACAGTTTCTGCCTCACCACGTGCTCATTGCCTCGCAGTTTATTCCTTCGGTTTTAGAGGGGGTATTTTTCTATCATATTTTTTTCCAATAAATAAATAAAATTATTTACCTCATGACCTTGTATTTGTCCTTGCTGAAAGCTACTTAATTTTACTTTAAATTTCAATGTTTCAAAAGAAGGTGTGGTTCATAAAAAATTATAAAAACTCATTAATATAAGCTCACTGACAGTATTTAAGCTGATTTTGTATGAATGACTTTATTATTTTATGTAATAACCAAGAAAACAGAGTAGCTCATCAAATATATGTTGACATATAGATGCATGTGTATAAAGGTACATACATGAGTGTGTATAATGTGTCAGTGTGGCTAGGGCAGGAGATCCATCTTTTGGTCAAACATGTTTCTGTGAAGGTATTTTTTTTAACGTTAGTTACTAACGTATTAACCAGTAAACTTTGAATAATGGAAGACTGATCTCCATAATGGGTGTAGACCTTGCTCAGTCCTTTATGAACCCAGCTACTTACCGCTATTTGATCTTTGACAAGCCAATTAAGAAAATTCAGTGGGGTACAGATTCCCTATTTAACAAACGGTGCTGGGTGAACTGGCTGGTGACCTGTAGAAGACTGAAACTGGGCCCATACCTTTCACCATTAACCAAGAAAGAGTCTCGCTGGATCAAAGATTTAAACTTAAGACATGAAACTATAAAAATATTAGAAGAAAATGCAGGGAAAACTCTCGAGGTAATTGGCCTGGGTGAATTTTTTATGAAGAGGACTCCCCAGGCAATTGAAGCAGTATCAAAAATACACTACTGGGACTTGATCAAACTAAAAAGCTTCTGCACTGCTAAGAACACTGTAAGTGTAGCAGGCAGACAGCCCACAGTATGGGAGAATATATTTGCAGGTTATGCCTCAGACAAAGGTTTAATAACAAAAATACACAGAGAACTTAAGCGTATTGGCAACAAAAGGGTAAGTGATCCCATCTCAGGGTGGGAAAAGGACTTGAAGAGAAACTTCTCTAAAGACGACAGG
>CAUYON010004103.1:0-87080 GCA_963573935.1 Arctocebus calabarensis
TATAGTGATCAAGAAAATGCCATGAAGGCTATCTGTAACAGTACGATCAAAACATTTCTGAATGTATATGAATCGTGCCCTATGATTGCACCAATGTACAGAATTATGATTCAATAAAATTATAAAAAAAAGAAAAGAAAATTACAATGTGATGAGTAATAAAATAGAAAAGAAGAATGTATATAAATCCCTTAGAGATGTTTGATCTCTTATAAATTGTTAATTTGTTATTCCCTTGGTCTTAATGCTCTCTGGGTCTCAGTTTCCACATCAATAAAATGTGAAGAATAATGCCCATTCAATTTCTCTTGCAGAGTTGAGAGAAAATAATAAAATTAACATTGAGATGTAAAAATGATCCCGTAAGTTTGTTTTCTGTCTTAAATTCTCCAAAGTAGGGTCCAGGTGTAGTGACTGGGAGGCACTCTGAGTGGCCAAGGCAGATGGATCGCTTGAACTCAGGAATCTGAAGTCAGCCCAAGGAATAGTGAGACCCATCTCTGCTACAAATGAAAAACTGAGGCAAGAGGATCCCTTGAGCCCAAGACTTTGAGGTTACTGTCAGCTAGGACACCATGGCACTTTACCAAGGGTGACAAAGTGACTCTGTCTCAAAAAAAAGGAAAAAACACAGACTCTCCAAAATAATTTTGTCAAATATTAAACCATGTAGCAGTACAAGGACCACACAAGAAGATCATTTTGTCTGAATGTCCAGCAGCAAGCAAACAGATATAAACCATGACCCCTATGAATTTACACTGTCTCCAAAAGTTTGCAGCCTTTATAAAGAACTAGCATTGGGCTGAGCTCAGTGACTCATACCTGTAGTTAATCCCAGTACTTTAGGAGGCTGAAATGGGAGGATCACTTAAGGCCAGGAGTTTGAGACCAGCCTGGGCAACAAAAAGAATCCCACTTCTACAGAATAAAAATTTAAAATATTAGCCAGGCATGGTGGTGCATACTATAGTCCCAGCTACTCAGGAGATTAAGGCATGAGGATTGCTTGAACCCAGTAGCTGGAGGGTAAAAGTGAGCTATGATGACACCACTGTACTCAAGCTCAGGTGATAGAGTGAAATTCTATTTCTAAAAAAAAAGGAAAAAAAAAGAACTAGCCTTTTATATGGTTTTAAATTGCTTCTTTTCATTTTGATTTTTTAGATTTTAATTTGCATGTATGGAGTTGTTCTCATAAGACAAACACTTATCTTTTGGGGGAAGCAGTCCCAGGAAGGTGATAAATTGTCCATATTATCAATGTGAGCAGCACAGAGAGACGATGTCACTGTACATAGCACCACAAAACATCGATAGTGAATATATAAATAATGTGTGCCCAGGTTAGAAAAAACAAAATTTAAAATGTGGCCATTAATTGCACATATTCTGTCACTCTGTGGATGTGAGAAGCTGTTGTGCAGAAAAAAGAACACTGGTCATGACACGTCTCCCCCCCCTGCACGGAGTGGATGGTGGCTAGTGTGATCTCCAGTCTATCTGTGAACTTTAGTTGCCACGTGTGCAGACTGAAAACAGTGAAGCTTGCTTGTCAGGGCTGTACATGAAGGGAATAATGCTATAAACGTCTACATGCCTTTTTTTTTTTTTTGTAAGTAGTAGCTAAACACTATTTTCTTGATTGCTTCAATGTAGCTTTGCAGAGTGGGTACCGTGTAGGATACCATTCTTCTCCCTTGACCATTATTCTCTCTCCTGGTATCTTCATATCAGTTCCTTAGTCAAGTAGTTTGCATATTTTATTTACTCACCCGAAGTACCCTGTCAAAGTTAGGCATTATCTCCATTATGCCAACAAGTGAAGAGTTGCTCACTAGTCAGTTAGTGAGCAGAACACCAGGATCCAAGCCCATAATCTTTTGTTCCTGAATCTAGAGATTATTCTTCTTTATCCCACTGCTTCTCAACAAGCTCTCTCGAGTAGCTATAGGAAGCCACAAAATCCTCCTGCGATCTGAGATGGCTTAGATGCTCAGGTATAAGGAGTATAAGGAATGTGCCAGTCCAAGATCAGGCTGATTTCCAAGCAGCAGCTGACGCACTCACTTCCGCCTTGCTCTTTCAAATGCAACATAGTGCACAGCCCAGCAGGTGATCCAGTCCTGACAACTAGTAAATTGCAATAATATTAATATTCATACTTTGCATCAATACAGGACTTTTATCTGTGGCATCTGAAGACTCAGCTGACATTAAACCTCACAGAATCCCAATTATTTGAGGTCAAGGCTGTACCAATTTTAGAGCGAGATAAACTGAGATAATGCTGACTCTCAATACACACAAAGATGGATCATTTGTCACAATAGGCTCTGAAGCAGATGATAGAAGCCTAGTCTCGAAGTCCACTGAAACAATCATTAGATAAAATTGCATGTCAGAGAAAGCACCCGGTGTGAAGCCAGTAGAAATAAGGTGTGGGCTGACCTTTCTGTTTTTTATCAGAGTGAAATAAATCAAGTCACTTTTCCTTTTTCATTCTCGGCACCCATCAGTAAAACAAAGGAGCCTCTAATCACAGCCTTACCTAATTAAAATCTTCTACTCTCCCGCCAATGAGGCCCTTAAGAATCATCTGCCCACCTTTCCCTAAACAGTGTTTCACGGGCCATGCCATCACCACGTTCCAGAATCACAGTGGGTGGAGGGTGGGAAGGAGAGCTTATTAAAGACATTCAGGTTCCCCAGGAGCCCACCGCAGTGATTCTAACTTAGCAGGTCTGAGACAGGACTCAGAAAGGCTTTTAACTCTCCCCAGATGATTCTAATGTAACCAGTTTGGGCCCCACATCAAGCCAGCCTCTATTTGATCTTTGCCTTTTAACACTTTATGGTGAGACTTTCCCACACCTGCGCCATCCACCCCTACTTTACTTCCTCCCCCTATCCTTGTTATATGTAATACCCCAGATTTCTCCTTAAAATATGCATCATCTTCTTGTTCCCCAAAACAATAGTAAAATGTTCATATTGAGTATATTATTAATTCACTTATCTTTATATACCAGAATGGCTCCAAATAAAAGTTTACCTCTCTGATAATAGATCTTCATCAAATCCTATATGGAAGGCACTGTTAATTCTTTGTACATAAATAAATTTATTTAATCTACACAAAAGTCTGATTGGTAGGTAATATATATATTTTTAGGTGAGGCAACTAAAGCACAGAGAGGCTAAGTAATTTGTCAAAGGTCACACAGCAGAGCTCTGATTTGCAGCCAGATAGTGTGACTCTAGAGTGTTCTCCCTAAAGCCCTATGTATAGTGAACCACAAGAAGACAAGAGAAGACTCTAATTCTCATTCTGGGAGGTACCTAATAATATTGAGACCTTTGAGAATCTGATAAAAGCCTTTCCCAGAAAGTTTCTCTCAGATATGTAAACAATCTCTGTTTGGTACATGATTTGGTGGGCTCACCAATATTCAGATGTTCTTTCATGAAACCTGGGTTTAAAAAAATAACTGGAAAATAGCTGAATGAATGAAAAGTTACACTTTCTGAAAGAATAAGTGATGGGAAATGTGGTCAATGTTTTTAGATATATGAAGGGCTGTCATTTAAAAAAGGCAACAAACATGCCTCTGTTGCATCTAGGTTAAATTAAAAGACAGCTTATTATTAATAGACACAAAGAAAGATGTTTTCAATTGAGTTATTAAATAATGGATTGGACTTCCCTGAGAAGGTGGTGAGTTCATCATTGCAAAAAGTTTTTAAGCAAATAATGGGGGTCAATTTCACAGGGAAGTGGCAGATGGATTTTTCTATAACAAATTAATTGTTCTTCTGTAAAAACAACAACAACAAAACAAAATAATAGTTTTTAAAGGAGAATATGAAAATCCAGAGTAATGTAACATCCATAGTATCCAGCATATAACAACAATAACAATAATAATAATTCTGGAACTAGATTGTAAAGAAGCTGGCATATGTGTCCTCACGTTAAGAAACTAACTCTAAGATAACCCTAAGACAATGCTGCAATTATCAAAAGTACCTTAAAACCATTATTATAAAAATGTTCCTGGACATTAAAGAATATATGGTCATAGTAAGTGAATCTATAGCACACAAACAGAATCTACAGAAAAGTACCCAATGGAACTTTTACATTAAAACTATAACATCATAAGGAAAAACTTACTGATTTTCTTAATAGCAAACAGTAGGAAAAAATGGTGAACTTAAAGATGTAATAACAGAAATTATTGAAAATGAGGAACAGAAAAAATAAAATAAAAATACCAGAAAATACAGCAAAGCTTCAGTAACTTGTGGGATAGTACCAAGTAATACAACATCTATATAACTGGAGTTCAAGAAATAGAGGACAGAGATAGTGAGACAGAAATTTATTTAAGAAATTATAGCTTTCATAAGAAGCCTATAACCCAACTATACGGGGAAAGGGGCAAGGGGGGGAGGGGAAGGGTTAGGTTGGGGTGGAGAGAGATTAATTGGTGGGGCCACACCTACGGTGCATCGTAGAAGGGTACAGGTGAACCTTACTAAATGCAGAAAACAAATGTCTTCATACAATAACTAAGAAAATGCCATGAAGGCTATGTTAATCAGTTTGATGAAAATAGTTCAGATTGTATATGAAACCAGCACATTGTACCCCTTGATTGCACTAATGTGCACCGCTATGATTTAATAATAAAAACAATTAAAAAAAGGGAAATACTAAAGTGGGAGGCCAAGGCAGGAGGATTCCTTAAGCTCAGGAGTTTGAGACCAGCCTTAGCATGAGTGAGATACCATCTCTACTAAAAATACAAAACTTAGTCAGGTGTTATTGTGGGCACCTATAGTCCCAGCTACTCAGGAGGCTGAGGCAGGAAGATCACTTGAATCCAGGAGTTTGAGATTGCTCTGACCTAGGCTGACCTAATGGCCCTCTAGCCGGAGCAACAGAGTGAGAATCAGTTAAAAAAAATACAAATAATCCCCCCCAAATTAGTAAGAGCTAATATATGAATTCAGCAGTTTTAGGATACAAGATGAACATGTAAAAATCATTTGTATCTCTATACACTAACAATGGACAAGGGCAAATTAAATCAACAATTCCATTTACAACAGAGTAAAAAATAAAAAAAAACTTAGGAATAAAGTTAACAGAGGTGCTTGACTTATATACATGATTGCTAGAAAACATTGCTAAAAGGAATTAAAGAAGACCTAACTAAGTGGAAGGACATTGATGTTCATGGATCAGAAGACTTAATATTGTTAAGAGGGCAATATTCCTGAAAATGATCCACACAGTCAATGACATTTATATAAAAATTGCAATAACCTTTTACAGAACTCTTCATTGTACAATTTATATGAAATTCTACTGGACCCTGAAAAATCAAAACATTCTAATAAAAAAAGAGTAAAGTTGGAGGGATCATACTTCCTGATTTTAAAACTTACTATATAATACAACAGTAATGAAGACATTGTGGTACAAGCGTAAACAGAAATATACAGATCTATGGAATAACTGAGAGTCCAGAAACAAATTCATACATCAACCATTTGTTAGGAATTTAATAGTTTTTTCAACAAATGATGCTGGGATAATTGAATAACTGTATCAAAAGAATAAAGTTGGACTTCTACCTCACACCATATTTCAAGTGGAACAAAAACCTAAATATAGAGTATAAACTATGTAACTCTTAGAAGAAATAAGGAGCGAATCCTCATGACCTAAGATTTGGCAATCTTTTCCTGGATACAACACCAAAAACACAAGAAACCAAGGGGAAAAATAAAGTTTTGTGTATCAAAGGATACTATTAAGATAGGAAAAAGAATAACTCACAGAATGGAAAGATATATTCACAAATCATATATTTACTAAAGGTCCAGGCATCAGAATACATAAAGAATTTTTACAACTGAACAATAAAAAGGCAGTCTCATTAAAAAATAGGCAAAGGGCTTGGATAGACATTTCACCAAAAATGACAAATAAATAGCCAATAAACACAGGAAAAGATGCTGAGTATTATTAATCATCAGGGAAAAGCAAATCAAACCCAAATGACATATCACTTCACACCCACTAACATATCCATCTTTTTTTTTTTTTTTGAGAGGAAGTCTCACTACGTCACCCTGGGTAGAGTGCCATGGTGTCACAGCTTACAGCAACCTCAAACTCTTGGGCCAGTCTCTTAATCCAGAGATATATTAACAACATTACAGATAATATTACATAAGCAGGTAATATTCTGTTGCCTCAGCCTCCCAAGTAACTGGGACTACAGGCGCCCACCACAATGCCCAGCTATTTTTTTGTTGCTGTTGTCACTATTGTTTAGCTGGCCCAGGCCGGGTTCAAATCCGTCAGCCTTGGTGCATGTGGCAGGTGCTGTAACCACTGTGCTATGGGCGCCAAGTCGAGATAGCCATAATTTTAAAAAAAGGAAATAACAAGCTGTGATGATGTAGCAAAACCCTAAACTACTGCTGGTGGGAGTGTAAAATGGTACGTTCGCTGAGTAAAAGAGTTTAGCAATTATCAAAAAGGATAAATGTAGAAATACTCTATGACTCAGAAATTCCTGTCTGAGGTTTATTCCTAAAAGAAAACACATGTCCATGCAAAAATTTGCACAGAAATGTTGCTAGCAGCACTATTCCTAATGGCAAAAACAAAGAAACAACCTAAGTATTTATGCATTCATGAATGTATAAACAAAATGTGTTACATCCATACAATACAATACTATTCAGGCACATAAAGAAAAGATGTACTGATACATACTACAACGTAGATGAACCTGAAAACAGTATACTGTGTGAAAGAAACAAAAACCACATATCATATAATTTCATCTATCAGAAATACTGAGAATAGACAAATACAGAGAGATAGAATGCAGCTTATTGCTTGTTTAGGGCTGGAATCAGGTATGTCAGGACAGGGGAATTGATAAGTAATGACATGGAATTCCTTTCTGAAATGATAAAAATGTTCCAAAATTGACAGTGGCAATGACTGAACAACCCTGTGAATAAACTAAAAACCACTGGCTGCACACTAAGTATGTGAAATGTGTGGTATGTCAATTATATCTCCGTAATGCTCTTAGCAAAAAAAGGACTCGGGAAGAATTAGGATTAATTGGACTTTTAATATTCCATTAAAGAAATTGCATTCGTATGTAAAAGCCAGGAACCAAAAAGGTCCAAGAGTCTCCTGAAGATTCTTCTAGTGTCTTCCAACCATTTTTATCTCATGGCACATTTGAACCTATAATTAAACTTCCATGGCACATTTAAATTATGTTGATCCAAAAAAAAAAAAAAAGAGTAAAAGGAATATACTTACTGTGCTTTGAATTTCTTTTGAAAATAATTTAATTAATGATCTTTAAGATCTTCTCATGGCACATCAGTATGCTATGGCACACTGGTTGAAAATGACTGTTCTAGACTCTAGAAAAGACTGCCTGACAGGTATATTTTTTCAAACATTTAAGGAAGAAATACTAGTGATCTTAATATCTTTTAGAGAATAGAAAATGAGTAATTGTTTCTCAATTCATCTTATGAAAGTATAACATTGCTGCCAAAATCTGACAAGACAGGACATGACAGGAAAAGTGAAGGCCAGTTATCTCTTCATTAGTGTAGACACAAAATACTAATCAAAATGTTAACATATTGAATCCAGAGATATATTAACAAGATTACAGATAATATTACATAAGCAGGTGGGAATTATCTGCAGAAATGCAAGTTTGGGTAAACATTGATGAATCCATCAATACAATTCACTCCTCCCACAGAAGAAAGGAATAAAATTATATGATTGATTATCTTACTAGATGCGAGAAAAGCATGTGACTAAATTTAATACACATGTATAATTAAAAAAAAACACCTCAGGAAACTAAAAGCAGAAAGGGTACTTTCTTATTCTAATAAAAGGGTATGTACAAAAACCCCCATAGTTCAAATAAGATTCAGTACTTTAGTGAGGTATAAGACAGGATTTCCATATTATAACATATATTCAATATTGTGCCAGAAGTCAAAAAGAAATTAAAGATGTAAAGATTACAAAGAACGTAAATTGTATTTATTGCAAAATACATTACTGAGCACATATAAAACCCCAAAGAATCTAGAAACAACCTATTACAATAAATGAATTTGGAAGAACGCCTAAATATAAGATCAATACTAAATAATCTATTTCATTTTAATAACTAAAAATACATTGCAAAGTGACATTAAAAACATTATCATTTGCACTAGCATCAAAATATATCAAATACCTAGTAATAAAGCTAATGAAAGATGTCAAAACTTCACCTCTAATCTGAAAAACTTCCAAGCTGAATTTTTCACAGAAACTGATAAAAACTGCTGTGAAAATATTTGTAAAGGATCTGAAACAGTAAATTCTGGAAGAAGTAGAATTTGGAGGCCTATACTATCAAACATGTTATTTCATGGCTTACTATAAAGAAATAGTCATTACAACAATGAAGAACCAGCAAAAAGATAAAATAGTTGGAAGAGAATACAGTTTAGATTTTGCCTCACTTATATATATTCACTTGATTGACAAGAGAGACAGATGAGTTTTTCAACAAATGGTGCTACAGCAACTGGGTATGCATATGGAAATGTGCACCTTGACACTGACATCAAGCACAAAAGCTAATTCCATCTACATCAAGCTAAAATAATCAAGTATATAGATATTCAAGATAATATCTTTATGATCTTGGAGTAAGGACATATTTTTCAAACATAACACATAAAAAACTACCATTAAAGAAAAGACTGACTCTGACCTTTATGAAAGAACTTTGTTATCAAAAGATATTATTAAAGAAAAATGAATGGGCATGCTACAGAACACAAAAACATTAGCAGTACATAACATCTAGCATATTTATATATTCCTCAGTGATAAAAGAGAAATAATGAGACACATAACAAAACTGATGAATCTAAAATGTATTATGTATAGAGAAAAAAACCAGATTTCTCCTCCTCTTGAACAAAGAGCACAGAATGTCTGATTCTATTTATAAGATGTTCAAAAGCAAATTTATTCTTCTTGTTTTCTAAAATGTGATGTCAGAATGGTAGTTGCAGCTGTAGAGGGGTCCAGTGGTTATTAACTGGGAATTGGCAGAAAGGCAATTTCAAGGGTGATGAAAATGTTCTCTACCTTACTTAATATGAGTGCTCAATTCATTACACAAATATACACATGTAAAAATCCATACTGAGCACATATAAAGCCCCTGTTCTGAAATGCAGTAACCTTCCTTACTCTGCTGCAAACAGGTACTCCTAATCTGGTCATAACATCTATCTTTACTGGTGCTGAAACTGTGTCTCAGTTAAAGAAATAAATAATAAAAGTGCAAACAGAGAAAAAATTAACAAAATCTATATAGGTGACAATTTGGGAAGATAGGAACAAACTTATTACATTATTTCTATCTTTCTGGATTTAAAAAGTTTTTCAAATCCTTATATTCTTATGTAGGAATTACGTATAGAAAATGAACCAGTGTGCCACAATTTTTTTTTTTTTGAGATAGAGTCTCAATGTTGCTCTTGGTAGAGTGCCATGGTGTTACAGCTCACAGCAACCTCAAACTCTTGGGCTTAAGCGATTCTCTTGCCTCCCTATCTTGTACTCTCAAGTAGCTGGGACGACAGGCACCTGCCACGATGCCTGGCTAATTTTGTTGCAGTTGTCATGGTTGTTTAGCAGGCCTGTGTTGGGTTCAAATCCGCCAGCCCTAGTGTATGTGGCAGGTGCCCTAACCACTGAGCATGGGTGCCAAGCCTGCCATAAAAACTTTTAAACATCATTAATTAAATTATTTTTGAAAGAACTTCAAAACATAGCAAGTACATTTTTTTCTTATTCTTTTATTTGATTAACATAATTTACGTATGTCACAGAAGTTTAACTATAGGTTCAAGTGTGGGATAAAAAGGATGAAAAACCCTGCCTTATATGAAGAGGAAATTTAGACATAAACACATATAAAGTAAAGGTGGACATCCACAAGCTATCTGAATAGACACCTGGAATAGATAGTTCCCCAACAGCTCCAAGGAATCAAACCTACTGTTACCTTCATCTTGAATTTTACAGCCTCCACAATGCTAAGAAAATAAATTTCTGCTTAACTCACCATTATGTGATACTTATATTAGGGCAGCCTAATTAGGGTGCTGGGTGAACTGGCTGGCAACTTATAGGAGACTGAAACTGGACCCACACCTTACATCATTAACTAAGATAGACTCGCTCTGGATTAAAGATTTAAACTTAAGACATGAAACTATAAAAATACTAGACAAAAGTACAGGGCAAAGAAATTGGCCTTGGATAATATTTTATGAAGAAGATGCCCTGGGCAATTGAAGCAACACCAAAAATACATTACTGGGACCTGATCAAACTAAAAATTTCTGCACAGCCAAGAACACAGTACGTAAAGCAAGCAGACAGTCCTCAGAATGGGAGAAGATATTTGCAGGTTATGTCTCCGACAAAGGTTTGATAACCAGAATCCACAGAGAACGCAAATGTATTAACAAGAAAGAACAAGGAATCTCATCTCATTGTGGGAAAGAGATTTGAATAGAAACCTCTCTGAAGAAGACAGGCACATGGCCTGTAGGCAAATGGCCTATATACACATGAAAAAATGCTCACCATTCTTAATCATTAGAGAAATGCAAATCAAAACCACTTTGAGATATCATCGCACTCCAGTAAGATTAGCCCACATCACAAAATCCCAAAGCTATAGATGTTGGAATGGATGTGGAGGAAAGAGAACACTGTGTCATTTAGGGATCTAAAAATAGTCCTGCCATTTGATTCTGTAATTCTTCTACTAGGTATATATCCAGAAGACCAAAAATCACTTTATAACAGAGATATTTACACCAGAATGTTTATTGCAGCCCAATTTGTAATTGCTAAGTCATGGAAGAAGCCCAAGTGCCCATCCACCCACAAATTGGTTAATAAATTGTGGTATATGTACACGATGGAATGCTTGCAGCCTTAAAAAAAAAAAAAGATGGAGACTTTACTGCTTTTATGTTTCGTGGATGGAGCGTAGCTGGAACATATTCTTCCTTGTAAAGCATCTCAAGAATGGAAGAAAAAGTATCCAATATACTCAGCTGTACTATGAAACCAATATATAATCACCCACACTTCCATATGAAAGCTACAACCCAACTGCAGCCCAAAATGAAGGGGAAAGAGGAGGGGGAAAGAGGAGAGGGAAAGGAGGGGTGGGTGGAGGATGGATGGAGGAAGGGTAGTTGGTCAGACCACACCTATGGTGCCTTTTACAAGGGAATATGTCAAATCTATTAAGTGTAGAGTATAGATGTCTTAACACAATAATTAGGAAAGTGCCATGAAGGCTATAGTAACCAGTTTGTTGTAAGTATTTCAAATTGTATACAAATCCAGCACATTGTACCCCATAAATGCATTAATGTACACAGCTATGATTTAATTAAAAAATAAAGTCATCAGACTCTTGGAATTAAAAAAAATAGAAGTACCAAGGAAGACTATCACGTCCAATATTAAAACTATTACAAAGTCTCAATAATTAAAAAGAGTGTGATACTGGAGTTTGAAAACAAACCAATATAATTTAATGGAGAGTTTCAAATAGACAAAAATGCATTCTAAAATGATATATGACATTAGAGATATATAAAATACAATGATGAGAAAAGATAGACTCTCAATACATGTTTTGATTATAATTGGGTGGACATTTGGAAAAAATTAGATCTATATCTCATTTCATTTACCACTACAAATTCTAAACAAATTATTTCACTGTAAAATATAAAGCATACATATAGCACAGGAAATGAAAGAATTCTTTCATAATTTGACTCCATCAAGAACTTTCTCACTTATGATGCCATAAATAGCAATGACTTGTTTGACTACATAAAAATTTATATGTGGCAAAAGACTGTATGCAAAGTTGAAACAACAACAAACTAAGGGAGAATTCACAACTTGTAACACAATTTTAGTATATGTGCTGCCCACATGAGCACATAACATATATTACAAAGAACTAATTGCTTTAATAAATAAAGAGTGTTTACAAAACAATAAGAAAGGTACAATCACAATAGAAAATGGGAAAACCATGTGAACAGATACTTCACAACAAAGGAAATTCAAATCGGGCTTAATACACAAAAGGATACTTATTATTCTTCACATAATCAGAAATGCAAATTAACACCTATTTTATATTATATGTAATGTAAACTTGTGTACAAATATAATAAATATTACCTATATATTATGATTATATTAATTATGATGTTTTTTTCAACTGCCGTTTCATTTCTTAGAATAAGATGAAAGCAAATAGGTGGAAAGAAAGGTTAGGTTTATGTCATTAAGCATTTTTCCCTTTAAGACTGTGCAGTCTTTATCCTTCTAAGATGCACCGTAGGTGTGGCCCCACCAATAACCTCCCTCCACCCCAACCTCACTCCTCTCCTCCCCTCCCTTGCCCCTTTCCTATATTCTTGTGCTATAGTTGGGTTATAGCCTTCGTATATCTTTCCTTTTTGAAGCCACTATAGCTCTGAAAGTCTTTGTTTGCTGTGGCCTGAATGTGTCAGTTTGACTCTCAGAGCCCATGAAACTGTGCTATGACTTCCGTGACCTGAGTTGGTTCCTTTGTGCTTTCAGAACTTAATTCCGATGCCCCACATTATGACAGGCAAAATTGTGGGTGCTATCCAAAGGCCTGAGCAGCTAAACCAGCAGAAGGACTAACATAGTCCATGTCAACGGTCTAGCCTGGCTGCTCCTGTGAACTTTTTCTAAAAGCTCAACTGTTCACTCCAAATACAGGCTCATTCCCTGCAGACTTTGAAAGGACTGGGTACTCAAGCAAGGAATCAATTTGAGGACAGGCAAGGATGAGTGCGCATCGCTCCATTAACTGAACATGCACACTTTGGCAGAGTGGGGTCAATGTCAATGAAATTTGCTGACTAGGGGTCATTAAGCACCGTGACTGTTTCTCACTGTTCTCTTTTCCTCTTTAAGGTGAATCTTTCTTCCTTAGACCAGAACTTCTCTGAATTTCATTAATCTAAACCCAGAAAATATGTTTATTTGAAAAATGCATGCCACTGGGAAAGGGGTTGGTAAGAAATGCTACACTGAAGCAGTGTTTGGCACGAGGTGAAGACGTAATGAAATCAGGATTTCTTATATTATAGAATTCCAAGGTCGTTGGGGGTATTATCCTCAAAGGTTTGAAAAGGGCTGTGGTGAATTTAAACCTATCAGCCTCACTCCTCAGACTATATGGACACAGAAGTCTTTCTTCTGTGACAAGCCTCTGGTTATGGCTTCTGAGCAGCAGGACTTTGGAAAAAACAGAACGTTTGTGTTTAATTCCCTCCTGTAAGCAAATACTGCAGTGACTGCTGATTGTGCTGGGTCTTCTGATATATTCAGGGCACCTGGATTGGCTTTTGCTGGTGCTTATGCCTTGCTGGGGAGCCCCATGTGGCGTCCTTGTTGCCGACTCCCACGTGACTCCGACATGCTCCAGGTGAGGGCAGTCGGAGGAATCAGACTCAGCTGCGTACAAAGATGCATAGTCTTGACCTGACAAAGAGGAGATGAATCAAAGGGCCTAATTCTTGCAGTGTGACCTAATCCAAACCAGGCTTGGGAGCAGGATGTCCCCTGCGTGTGCTGCAGCCCAGGGCAGGATATGACTGTATGACTGTCTCTTACTAGTCATAGTTACTTGCTGTGTGCTCCCCTAAGGAGATGGACATTTCAGATCCATTTGATCTTTGCGAATAAGCGACCACACGATTAGGAGGTGGGAGACTTGGAGGTGAGCTGGGGGTGGGAGAAGAGTGTACAGGACAGACCATTAGAGCACCAAAGAATAGATGTGTAGTTCATGTGATATTTTCTTTCTTCTGAGCTTGTGGGTAAACTTAAAGGTTTCCCCAAACACGCATGCATCTGACATCATAAGTGTCACCAGTGTGCCCTTTCTTTCTCATTCCTCAATCATAAATTTATACCATATGTAAAAAAGCCAGTCAATCCATGTTCAAATGGGACAGTCACATCTCTGGATCTGTATCTAAAGTTCAAGTTCTAGACCCAATCCTTGCTAGCTGTGTGAGCAACGCACTGAACCTCTGTAAACTGCAGTTTTCTTACCAGTAAAATGAGACTAAAATAGTACCAACCTCTTCAAAAAGTTTAAGACAGTGCCTAACACATAAAACACTCTCTCTAAGAGTAACTAAATAGTTGTTCTTACAGTTTCCATTATTTTTTAAGGAAAATCCTAGAAAACCCTAGCAGAGTTACTCATGAGCTGCTTTTTTGCAGCAACTGTGAGCCTGAAATAAATGACGGAACAGATATTATAAAATTGCTTTCTAATCCTAGTTGGAATATTTTTAGTTACTTCCTTAGAAGTAAAGTTTCTCTTGCAAAACCTGAAGTCAGGAAAGACTTTTCAGTAGTCTGCTATTATTTCAAAAACTGAAGTGTGGCAAAGTCCATCATTAAATGATTAAATGTATTGTATGACTATAAAATTACAAGTATTTTCATGAACCCCACCCCTAACCCCACTTGTGTTACACAGCCAAGCCCATCGTGTTGGTAGAAATATGTTTAACAAAATGATCTCGGTGGGGAATTGCTGTTCGCTGTGGTTTTTAGTCTTGCTGTTTTTGTCATTTATGTGTTTATTGTTATTTTTTTATTGAGATAGAGTCTCACTTTGTGGCCCTCAGTAGAGTGCTATGGCATCACAGCTCACAGCAACCTTCAACTCTTAGGCTTAAGTGATTCTCTTGCCTCAGCCTCCCAAGCAGCTGGGACTAGAGGCACCTGCCACAATGTCTGGCTTTTTTTTTTTTTGTAGAGACGGGGGTCTCACTCTGGCTCAGGCTGGTCTCGAACCTCTGAGCTCACGGCAATCCACCTGCCTCAGCCTCCCAGAGTGCTAGGATTTCTTTTTTAGTCTTAAACTTTGCTTCCCTTTGAGAAGCAGAGCTCTTCTGTTCTAGAGTTTTCACCATCTTCCATTGTCTATAGGGATAGACCCAATACCAGCTACTCGCCAGACACCCCCACTTACCTTTCAGCAATAATATTTGACAGTTTCTGACTTGTTCACCAGGCAGGAGTATTTCTCATTTCTGAGTTAAATTTGTAACCTGAAGATTCATGGCATCACATTCTCCTCCCCCTGGGGCCTTCAAAGGAAGAGATGAAAGGAGAAGGGAGCTGTTCTTGGCATGATCAGAGCTGGAGCTCCATGAGTCCCTGCACTCTGGGTCTGACAAGTGGGACAGTCCCTTTTACTGAGGGAAATGAAACTGAAAATGCAAGTCTGAGCTCATTGCTTTCTGGTGACTTGTGGTCGCTTTAGATGTTTGTAGCCTCACCCTGATGCCGTGTGAAGAAAGGCGGCCATTGAAGGAGGCCCGGCCCAGGCATGCCATCTGGTGGGTGTTTTTGTTCAGTCCAGTTTGGTTTTTAAATAAGAGTGGGTGATGGCTTTTTTTTTTTTTTTTCTTTTCTTTTGAGAACTATTGAAACAAAGGACCTTTGATTTAAGACCTCAGATTCCCTGTGTATGGGGTGTAATAATCACCCAAATCATAATGTTTAATCAAAAGAGTTCTCTAAACTTTGGGAATCCATATTCTTGGCTTTTTAGAAGTTAGATTTGTTCCTTCAGAAGGAGGATTTGGGCTGTCAGGGATGTCAACAGCTGTGTCCTGAGCAAATGCAGTCCTTTCTCCGATTCCCTGAGGTGGGAGGAATGGCAGATTCTTTTCTCTGCCCTTTGTCAGCTCAGCCTGCCACAGATGCCCAGGGGAAATCCGTCTTGCTTGGAAAATCTGGAAGCAAGGCCAAAGCCTGGCTTGCTTTCTCTGGGCCAGAAAGTGGTTTAACTCCTTGTGATAAATAAACAGGAAATCCGATTCAGGCTGCCCAGTTTTCTTTTCCACTCGTGATGGGAGGCAGCATTGGCAAGTTGGGAGTGAAATCAGCGGCCTTCTTTGCAGTGCTAAGGCCTTGTAAGCGCCACTGCTCCAGAGAGAAGCAATTTGGGTTTTCTCGTACCAGAGCTGCTTGTGCCGCCTGGGATAATGGAAAAGCTTATGGATCTGCTTGATCCATGAAGGCTTAACAAGGTTAAAGCTTTTATCTATTTTTCTCAGCACAGGCCAATAATAATTAAAAGAAAAAAATTCTGGTTTGTGTTCTATTTTAAAATTAATTTGTGCTTATCATAGAAATAATTAGAAAATAAATAATTTTTTATTTTCTCATAATCCTACTGCCCCGTTTCTCCAGGCACATAGGTATGTGGAAGGTAACATTAGGTTTATACCTGTAGTAGTATTAATTGGTGCTGTGACAAGTTACCACAAATATAGTAGTTTAAAGCAATACACACTTACCTTATAATTCCAGAGGTTAGAAGTCTAAAATGCCTCTTCTGTGGACTGAATTGTATCCCCTCTCTGCACTACCCCCAATTCATATGTTGAAGCCTTTCACCCCCAGTGATACGGCCTCTGGGAGGTAGTTAGGTTTATGTGAGGTCAGTAGAGTGGGGCCCTCATTTCCAGATTAGTGCCCTTGTTAAAGGGCACATCAGAGAGCTTGTTCTCTCTGCCCACCACATGAAGGCGTAGCAAAGCAGAAAGAGCCTGCACCAGAACCCCATTATGCTGGCACCTTGATCTCGGACTTCCAGACTCCAGAACTGTGAGAAGGAAGTGTCTCCTATTCCAGCCACCCCATCTGGGGGATTTTGTTATGACAGCTAAAGCAAACTAAAGCTGGGCTAGAATGAAGGTGTTGGTAGGGCTATGTCCCTTCTGCAGGCTCTAAAGAAGGTTAACTTCTCTGCTTTTTAAAATTTTGTATGCTGCATGCGTTCCTTGGCTTATGGACTCTTCCTCCATTCTCAAAACTAGCAATGTAGACTCTTGATATCTCTCTCTCTCTCCCCTTCACCCTCCTTCCCTCTCTCCCTCCCCCGTTCCTCTCTCTCCTGCTTCCCTCATGGGATTATATCATCCTAACAGGATAATCCAGGGTAGTTTTCCCATCTCAAGAACCTAAACTCCATCACTCTTGCAATGTCCTTTTTGCCACAAAAGGCAACATACTCTCATGTTAGGACTCGGATATTTTTGAGAGAGGCCATTATTCCACTTGCCACAGTACTGTTCGCCTTCTCCTGCTTGAGTTTTCTCCATGTGCCATGCACTTTTGATTTCTTTCACACACTGACTAGGTGGTGAACCAGAATTTGAACCCAGGCGATCTGGCTCTCAAGCCTGCAACATACCTGCTTTTTCTCTTAGTTCATTTTGGCTATTTTTCCCTGACCTTAACCCATTCCTCCGAATTTGAGAATCTGAAACATGACTTGTAATGGCTACATGACACTCCATCATCTGAATGAGCCATGACCAATTTAATCATTGGTAGAATTTTAGAAATATACAAGATGATAGTGAAAGTTCACGTATGTGATCGTGTGCTCGTACTTCGCTATTAGCTGAACTTGTGAAAGTAGCTCAGGGGCTGGTTAACTAGTATATATTCTGGAATACTATTTACCAAACTATTTTCCTTGAGATATGAATAGGGATTCCACAAAGTGAGGTGGCTTTTTTTGTTGTTGTTAAATAAGTAAATTTGGGAAGTATTGTCCTCCCATTCCTGCATGGGAGGTTCAGTCCTAATAGCGCTAAAACCCAAAGTCTCCTGGTAAAGAAAACCCTCTCCCTCTTTGTCTGTCTCTGTCACTCTGTTTGACCAATGATTTTTTTTTTTTTTTTTTTTGGTGAGGGTACAGCATTGAAAACCATCTTATCAAAACTGAGTTAATAGGACACAATTTTAGCAACATAGCTTTGGAATCAACCCAGCCGGGTGGAGCTGCTTACCCTCCAACACCTTCTCAGCTTTTTTTTTTTTTTTTTAATGTGATGTATTATATTTATCAACACCTTCAAAGCTTAAGTCTAAAGCTACTCGAGATGGAATAGTTAGAGCAAAATCACGTGTATGGAATAAGCTTGAAAATGTTTCCTACCCTCTGCTCAGAATTCCACTGTCACGTTGTTCTCTTGGTTCCTACGTCCGCTGTGGAGGTCACACTGCTCCAGTTCCCTGCTCCGTAAATGTCAGGACCAGCCAAGACCAACACAGGAGCCCGAGGTCCCCGTGGTGCTGTCTGGACACACTTCCCACAGCTGTTCTGTCATATTCAGTCCAGATGAGAAACTGGGGGAGCAGGACATAATCATTGAGAATGGAGACTATTTCCAGAGATTATTGACAATGGAATCAGTCACCGTAAGGTCTGATGGGGTCAGCAAGGCTGGAACCTGGAGCAACTAGGGAAGTGCCAGGTGAGATATTCATCCGGGCAGTGAAAAGTGAGCAGCAGAGTGTTTGGGGTTCTAACACAATCTATCCTCTGAGCCTTATGGGGCCATATGGGGTGTAGACAAGGATGTGCTCGGCCTCCCAGGCCCGTGATGCAGCCCACTGGCATCACATTCACAGAGTGATCTCTAAAGCTCCAAACTGGTGGTATCTGCTACCGGGGGTAGCGAATCAGAAGTTTTTTCACTATCCTAATTGAGAGAGCCATCGGCTGCACACTCGGGACCTCTGAAGACGATGTCAGGTGTGGAACGGGTGCCTTGCCAGCTTTGGGCAGCCTCTGTGATTCTCACAATGGCACACAGAATTCTAGAGCATGATTTGAACCATACTGGGGGGAGGATGTCAGATTACTGCCTTTCTTTCCTGTTACTCATATGACCTCTAGTGGCTATAACCAGTAAAACCTCACCAAGGGATAGCATAATAAGAAGGAGGCAGGAAATGTCTTTAATCTGTAAAATTCTATAGGAACCCTTCGCTCTCTTTACACTCTCTTTCGACCTACATCCCATCATATAATTTATCCATAATCAGGGCTGGGCTTGGGTTTCAGTCTAGCTCTGATGGTTGGTATCTAATGTAACGTGGGCTGGAGTTAGCACCTGAGCTTCCAGGGTCTAAGCCATTTCCAGGAGTCATGACATCCACCCTAGCTACGCCGCAGGATTTTTGTAAGATCAGATGACAAGACTGCACACGACATCCTGTATAAATCCTCTTATTACTTCAAAGCCATTGGGTCTGTGATTCTATAAACCTAGAATGTTATATTTCAGATGCTTTGGTGACATTTAACTCTTTTCTGAATTCTGCGTGGAGTATTCTGTTCCATTCCACAAGGATTTACTACATGGCTGTTGCATATAATTCAGATGTGCTTAATGATTTGCTCAACAAGCTTGAGTGAATCCTACCTTGTGCCAAATACCGTAATTAGTGCTGGGATCCAGCAAAGACCAGGACAGACAAGGCTCAGACTCTTTACATTCAAGTGAATTAAGGGAATTCCTAGATGGGTGAAGTGACCCCTGTCCTCAGGTGGCTTTACAGCTCACTGGAGAAGATGGAAGCTTCAGTAACTAGACAGGACACACAGCAGTGTGTGAAAATGGCCTTCACAGACGTGTAAACAAGTACCCAAGCCAGAAGTCGTGAACGGTGCTTTCCAGAAGTGTAATGATAGAAGAATGTTCTAGAAGTGTAATGATAGAAGAATGGCTCAGGGGAGGTGATCTGAACATTTGAGAGGTCATCGGGAAAATTGTGAAGGTCAATTTGGCAACTTGGTGTCTATTTCTGATCCCAGAAGAGTGGCAAAACCTTAATGCAGAACACCCGTAAAAGTCTTCATTATCACCCCATAGGCATATTATATTTTAAGATGCCAATTAAATAGTAGCTGCTTCTGTTCTCAATGTTAACTTTTAAAATATTAACTTAGTCCTTACCACAACTCTAAGAGGTGGATACTTCTATCATCATACCCATTTTATAGACAAGCAAACTGAGGTATGAAGACAGTAACTAACTTGCCCAAAGTTACTTGGCTGCTAAGTGCTGGGGTCAAACCCTCCCTGGCTGGCTTCAGAGCTTGCATGCTCAGCACTATGCTATTTTGTTTCTCAAGGCTCCAGTTGTAAGGTCAATTGGAATTTTTAGAGATAAATACAAAGTATGTATATATCCAGTTCAGCCAAGAGTGTTGTATTCCATGAGAGTAGATGTTGGAGATGTGTAGAGGTGAAATTACCTTAGGTCTGGGATTACTTTAAAATAATAAAAAAAGGTGAAACAAAGGGCCAAGGATGATAAAATCTTGGTAAATGTTTACTTTGAGTGATGTTTGTAATACTCGTAGGGGTCATAATAGCATTCTCTAATTAAATAAAAACTAGAAACAGTTTCTTAAAGTTTGGACATTTTGAACTATTTATTATCTTAGTGTTAATAGACTTTTTAAATATCTGGGTAATTTCTATCGATGTGATGAGTTTCACTAATGTGAAATATAAGGTGGCTGGAAAATGGAGCGCCCTCTTCTGAATATTAAAACCTACTTTCTGCCTAGTCCCCAAATGTGATGTCTTTGTTTTTGCTTTTTAAATCAATAGGGGTAGATCTTGCCAAATGTACTTGATAGAAGAAAATGTTTCAGTTAGAAGAGACAGCAAAGACAAATAATTCCGAAGTTCTCATTTTACAGCTGTGAGTTAAAGTTTGGAGAATGTAAGGAAACACCCCAAGATTAAAATGGGAACATTGAATGACTATCTGTAGTCAACCGCATAGCCAGCTACTGGAAAAGCAGTAGTTAAAAACCTGGATTTCCTGAATCCTAAGCCTTTCCAGCTCCCATCAGAAGGAGCTTATGGTCAACGGAGAGGCACTGACTGGGCTTCCGTTATTCCAAGTTAAAAGTCTGGGGTGTGAAGTTAAGTAAGGTGAGTCTCCTTCAGTTGGGGACTGGAAGAGGTCAATGGGCCTTTAACCTCCCCAGTGAGGCCATTCAAGTCCAAAAGTTTAGCAACTAGCCAAGGTCCCCATTTATTTATGTTTCCCCTACACACCTTGTTCACAGATTCCAACTGTGTCACCCCCAAAGGGCATAGTTGGAAAAATCATGACTGGCACCTGAAGATACTTCCCAAAGTGCGTTTGCTGCTCTGTGGCAATAAAACCCATCCCTTACTGGGCCAGAAAGCAGTGCCAGGCATTTCCCAGCAGGGAGGGATGCAGATGATTTTGGTGAGAGTGCCTGGAATGACTGTTACCACTGATTACTTGGACCTCATCTTCTCATCCTGAGAATTTTGGAGGGCATGTCAGGAGCTCAGATCACACCATTTTCAAGTCTGGTGCATACCTGTCCTACTGCCTTTGTTGACATATGTTCCTCTAAGTCGGGGGAGAAGGGGTCTCAGATCCAAATGCTTTCAGGATCCCAGCAGGTAAGGTAAATGAACGAAGCTGGCCAATGTAAGACTTGGGTGACAAGTCTAAGATCCAGGAAGAACAACCGCGTCTCCTTTACAGGTTTGATGACACTGTGCTATGCGCGCAAAAGGTTTGGGTGTGTCAGCAGAGAATTGGCTTCCTCTGATACAGAGGATGGCACCTGGTGAGGACAGCAGGGGACCTGGGCGCCGGCACTGTCTCCTAGTGACCTCAGCACAACCTTCCCTTTGCAAAGCCTCAGGGGTCCTCATCATGAGAGGGTCTCTAAGGCTCGAAGGTCTGCCACCTCTAACAGGCTTAATCCTACGATCTGTGATAGAATACATGTCTCAGAAACACGGGGAGGCTCTGTCTGTCTATTTGTCTGTCTGTCTGACAAAGTACTGGCCAGTTTGATCTAACTGACTTTTTAGAACCGATGTTTTTGACGTCTTTGTTAGATGGGTTTGTGCATTTAACCTTCAGTGCTTTGATCCCTGTAATAAAATAGCCTGTATTTAACCACCATTCGGGTATCACTCTCTATGTTAGCGGTCGCTTTTTTTTTTTTGCCAGTTTTCTCACCTTTCTGAGCAGTCATGAGCAGATAAGCTTAGAAAGGGTGTTCTCTTCATGTTGTTTCAGGGAAAATAGAGAAAGTCAAACCTCCTCCATCCCCCACCACTGAAGGCCCCGGCCTGCAGCCTGACTTAGCCCCCGAAGAGGCTGCCGGAACCCAGCGGCCCAAGAATCTGATGCAGACCCTCATGGAAGACTATGAGACACACAAATCTAAAAGGCGCGAGAGAATGGATGATAGTAGTGTAAGTTTTTCCTCCTTTCCTCTTCCGCGTCTCTGAGGGCGGCCGTCGGCGTGGCGTGTGGTGTTCCGGGTCAGCCACAGACGTGCTTGAGGTTGCCCGGCCAGCGTCACGGTTCCAGAATCAATTCGCAAATGTGTGTTTATCTAACATGCCTGGAGTCAGGTTTGGGTTTTGGCTTCGCTTCCCCCAAATGTTGATCCCGTAAGGAGCTGGTCCTTTTGCTGCCAAGTATCACTGGAGCCCACTGGCAAGGCTAGACCTTGAGATATTTGGTGTGTAGGCAGACAGCGTGTAAGGGCAATGCGGGCAAAAAGTGTGTAAGTGCTCTGAAATCATCCCCAGCACCAGGCAGTGGACGTCTACTATTGCTTGGCCTGCTCTGTAGAGATTTTATTCTCTAGAGTGCAATGAAGACGCTACATAGTGCTCAAAAGACTACTTGTGTTTGCAGCTGTTACCAAGCCTACGTGCATAGTCTGGCAGGAAAGAGCCATGCAGAGTGACAGTTAAAAACCACAAGGCTCTGCTGCTACCCCCCAAGCTTTATAACTTTGCACATGACATTCATGTTAACCGTGACAGAAGTCATCTGCTCTGTGGTTTCTGTCTCCAGTAAGAGAATGAGTTGCTGTTGTTCCAGACAGCCCTGAGACCAGCCTCAGGTTCTCAGCCAACCTCCTAGGAGTTTTCTGGCATCAGTCTCTTAGCATGCACTGAGGTGATCATCCCTCCCCCAACTGCTCTTAGCTCACAGATAACCTGTGTTGGTTGAGGATGCTACCTAGTTTACCTGGGACAGTACTGGTTTATGCCGTATATCCTGGCATCGTTACTAATGCCATTCCTTTTCATTCTTAAAAGTGTCCTAGTTTGGGTGGTCACCTTAACCTTGAATGCTGTGGGGTTCACATTAGGAATTCTATGCCAGCTTAACTACCCTTTCTATCCTGACTGTGTGTTTCTGGAGTTGACGCCAGCCGCTAGAAGTCACTTCCAAGATACATAGTGGTAAAGAAAGGAAGAAAGCAAACACAGGTAGCAGTCTCACCACTCACTCGGCAGCTCCCAGGCCCTCCCTTGTGTTTGCACCTGAACTGCGTGAATCACTGGCTCAGCTACTCTACCAGGCTGGTGCTACTCTCCTGGGCTGTTCCCCATAGTGTCCAGTGGGATGAGACCTGTCCCTCGGTGGCTGTGGACATTTCCACTGCCAGCTTCACTGCAGGGGTGCCAACAGCTTCTTCCCTGAGTCTGTAGGACATTTCCTGCCCACTGAATCTCTTCAGCCAGCCCTTCTTTGTAGCCGTGTATAAAAATATGGAGTTCTATAGGAACCCTGTAGGAATTTTCTAGGGCCTGTGGCCATTTTGAAGCTTAGTCCTCTAAGCATCCTATTCTTTTCTCCCTATAATTCTGCACCCTAAGTCAGCAGTTTTAGTAGAAGTTAGCCAGGTGGACTCCCCATTCCCTGGTGTGGAAGCTAGAGAACCACTTGGCATGGGATCCATGTGAGCGTCTGTTGCGCGCCTGCTTAGCACACTCAGATTGTCCCTTCCTTATGTCTCTTGTGGAGTGATGTTAGAAAAAAATGCTCTATACAGAAGAGAAGAGGCAGTTCTCACTCATTTCAGGCAGGGGTCTAGAAGACTCCGTTGTGTACACATCAACACTCACATCTAACAAATGCCCCTGGGCCTTCGGGAAGCTTTGCCCTTCACTTGGCAAAGTGAAGAGGCAGCCTCCTGTTTCTATGTTTCCCAAGTAAATAGACACTTCAAATAATGAAAAAACTTGTTAACTAACCAAGCTGTGACTATCCCTGGGTCTTGAATTCATGGCCATTTGTTTTGCACTAGTACTGAGGTTGCAATCAAATCAAATTTGTTGTCGAAAATTCTTAGGAGCAAGATAAAAATCTGCTCAACCCACTGTATCCTCCATTAAGGGACCCAACTCTAAAATAACATACTCAGATTGCTTCTAAAACAAATGTGTGACATCCGCCAGTCTTAATAGGAGAGCCCCATCTTCTAGCCCTTCTAATTCAGGGGATCTTTTCTGTTATTTCTATGTCCCTCACTGGTGAATATGTTGAAGTTTACCTGTAGGGACAAACTGTCATCTTTTTTCCTAGCTGATCTGTGGCCCCTTTTTTGTTTTTTGTTTAATTGTCCATCATACCAGAAGCCGATTAATAATAGGGTGGGCATGGCATGGCTTGGTTACCTATCTCTAGAAGCTCAAGTTTATTGTGTCCAAGTAAGCCCCTGGGCAACATGCCGGTGTGTCCTTTCAGAGATGAAAACCCACCCTTGAGAATCCAAGAGTAACTCACACATGACTTGAACCCAAGCACGTGCTGGACATAGAAAGTAGCAAGTTTTTGGTGAATTGAATGAAAAGAATTTGTATTTGCTGTGCTTTCCAAAACAAAACAGGCTGATCATGGACACGCATGACCCGTTAGATGTGATGATGTTAATGGGCGTGGAGGACAGGAGAACAAGAAAGCTAGAGGACTCAAAGGAAGCTATGCCCTGTAGTTTTGCAGCAGGACTTTTACTAACAGATCAGAAAAAAAACTGATCCTTGCCATCAAAAATAGGGTCAGTGTCCTCCAGCCCCTGTTGGAGCAGTGATGGTCTCTGGAACCCTATCTCCCAGCTCAGAACCCTCCCCACTTCAATTTTCTAAACTTTCCTAAGCAGGCAGGCTCATGGAATCCTTGCAGGAGAGTGGTGTGAGGAAAGTTATATGGCCCCTCTTTTTTTTTCATGCCCCTGAGCTGTCATTCTCTCCTTCCTGCTGGAAAAGGGGGGATGACCTGAGAACTCAGAGAACCACAGAAGATGGAAAGTTAAATGCTACACCGTCTTGGAACCTCTCCCCAGGAGTCCCTGTTTCTGTGATAAGAAGTCATCTGTGGATGTCCTGGTCATTTGGCAATTGGTAAAAATGATCAAGGGCAAGGAATGTGAAAAAGCCCCTTTTCTCAAAAAGTTAACCACAACTGGCCCTGTTTGTTACTAGCCCAGAACTTGAGCAGAGTGCTCATGTGGCCCAGTCGCCAGTGAGTATCTCTGGCCCCACTTACTAATAACAACCCCTTGGAGAATTTTTTTTTTAAATAATTTTATTGAATCATAATTGTGTACATTGGTGCAACCATAGGGCACAATGTGTTTCATATACAATCAGAAATATTTTGAGTACTGTTAGAGATAGCCTTCATGGCATTTTCTTGATCACTATATGAAGACATTGATATTCTATGTTTAATAAGTTTCACCAGTACCCTGCTAAGATGCACCGTAGGTGTGATTCCCACTAATTGCCCTCCCTCCACCCATCCTCCCATCCCTTGGAGAATTTTTGAGGAAGGTGAATTGCTGTCCCACCCCACCTCCTTAACTGGGGCTATTTATCAGCCTAGATAAGGCCTCGGTGTGAATCAGGAATAGCCTCCCCTTTTCACACTCTGTGAGGATACAGCCCCACTGGGTTTCAGCACCATTCATCCATTTATCTTGGCACTTTTATGCCATGCGTGCAAGAGTTTGCCTCATCTGGAAATATTATCTTGTGTGGAAATGTACCCTTATCTGGGTCTGATGCCGTTTCTGGTCCGTCATGCAGCCCGTGATGGACTTAGTGAATCATAGTTTCCTAAAGGGCTTCTTGGTGCCTGTCAAAGGGACTGCCTCAGAGGTGGGCTTGCACACTCACGGATCTGGAAGATGTTTGAACTGCGGGGCACAGATGATGGGCTATTTGGATTTTTTTTTTCCTTAGGCAGGCACCAAGAGTCCCTTCAGGAAGCTATGATTCACCAGCCCATTGTGAGTTGCGTGAGTGTATTTAGGCAAATAGTGTTTTTCTGGCCAGTTGTTTCCCCAAGTTGACCTGAGCCCCAGGAGGTGAAAGTGGTGGGTCATTGAGTCACTGATGCTCTGGAATGTGTTGGTAGGTTTGCTTTCCCTTTCTCAGTTGAGGGGATGCTGGCCAGAGTCCAGATCACAGCTTTCTGGGCATCCAGCTCCACCCTCACTGCTAGCACAGGATCTGATCTCAGTGACTATTTCCTGTGCGCTCTCTGCCTGAGACCTACTTACTGAGAGGTCTTCCAACCACCCTCTCCTGTCTCGCAACAAGAGAAGCTTTATGAGTTCTCCTGGGCTACATCAAAGCTGAGGCTGGCTTCTTTAAGAATTCCCGGCATTCTTTTCCCTTCCAGACCAGATTTAGTGTTGGGATTTGTGGCCTTATTCTCCCTGAGCAAGTGAAGAAGCTCATCTGCCTCCAGTGCCTGCCTCCCCAGCTCTGCTGGAAGCTCAGCCACAATCAAGGATGGCTTGTGCTATCCAAGCCCTCTCTTGGGTTCTCACTCATACCCTAGGAAAGGTACAAAGAAAAAGAGAGCCGCAGGCTTGTCAACTCCCGGCCATCGGCCTGATCATTACAGAACTGCTATTCTTTAGTGCTGCAAACGAGAATCAGGTGATAGTCACAGACGTGTGATTCCACCTAACCAGTCTATGGCTACCAGTACCCCAAACCAATAAAAACCTCACATGTCCTACCCAGTGTAAACCTGAGATCATTACCACAATTCTGGAGGTGGCTGTCCTGAGTTGGTCCTACTATCCCATTTCTCATAGTTGGGCTATTTTTTTCCATGCTGTTCTGGAACATGACTTTTAGTCTCCTATAGGAACTAAAGGATCATTTTACTTCCCAAGTGCTCATATTAATCCTAAATAATCATCCTAAATGATCATCCCACTCTCAAGAACTTTTCCAGGCCCCCAGGGTTCTGACAAGGGAGGCTATGTGGTCTCCCGAGGCACAGCTACCCTTAGGGCAGTTTTAGAGCTCTTGCTTTCACAAACCTGGCCTTCAAACGAACTCCTATCTTTTACTAAGGCGTTCTTTTAACTGGATCGCAGTCTACAAGACTTCTTGGGGGTCCAGAGAAGCCTACAAGAAGAGAGAAGTCTGTTTGGCTACAGATCCTAGTAAATCCAAAATGGCCACCAAGGGCCTTGGTGATGGGCAATTGGTTGTTTACAGTTGGGAAGGAATCATGTTAATTCAAAGTGCAGAAAATCTTGAATTAACGAAGTATGGCTTATCTGATATTTTTATTGCTGAATAATAGGGTATCTGGTTGCTCCAAAAGATACAGACTTTTAAATAAACTAATATCAGATGAAACAAGTCTTGGCACGGGTGTGGAATGGTCTCCTGATGTTACTTCCTGTCTTGTCCGACTCTGGCGTGGTACCGGTTCCTGGCTGGGGGGTGTTCTGTAAGTGTGTCTGTGCTGTGTACTAACCCTGGTCTTTTCCCTTTCTGCCAGTACACCTCTAAGTTACTGTCTTGCAAGGTGACTTCCGAGGTACTTTTCAACTTGTTTGTGATGGTTTCACTGAGTGCATGATCCAGGTGCATGCTGTTGTGGTTTGCCATTTCTTGGTGGGTTAAATGAGAATGGCAAGAAACATGGCTTGTCTCCATATGTATTTCCTCCTGCCTGTTCAGAATTATGGGGTTGCCTCAGAATGTTAGAGTCCGTGCAGCAGCGATACACACTGAATGCTGTGCTTTGCTGTGCTGTGTGGTGGGCTGGAGAAGACCTTGCTCAATCACGGATCCAAAAGATGCCTGCACTGCAGGCCACAACTGATGGGCTATTTGGGTTTTTAAAGTATTTTTAGGCATTAATACATTAATAGCAGGTATACTCTCGTCTGGTTAGAAAACAGAGCAGCTCGTGTAGATTGAGCCATTGATTCTGACTAGTCTTGTTTCCTTTAACACACATCTGGAGATCTCCATTCTGTAGCTACTTGGGATGGTTCATCCTAAATCTATAGATTATCAAATCTGAACCATCCCAGTCCCCCCAGTTCCAACTTCCAAGAGTCTCCTTTCCCTACCTTCATACAAATGTTTGCAAATGCATGTACTAAGAAAAAGCATAATACTTTCCTCTTTTAAATTTTTTTCCTTTTTAATTTTCCTTCTTTTTTTGTTTTTAGCTGAGAAAGCACTTTTATTACTACATTTTATTTTTATGTTAAAAGGATTATTTCAAATATACAGAATTGTAGAGAAAACCATTCATTTATTCACTAAATAATTTATTGAGGCTCTCCTGTGTGTCAGGCACTGTTCTAGTTCCAAGAATACACAGCCCACAAAACAAGATTCCCATTCAAAGTTTCCAATAATAGAGCGTAAGGAAACCTACCTACCACGCTGGCTTTGTCTATTCTTATCATTTCATAATATTTGTTTAACATTTTTAAAAGAAAATTTTGCAAATACAATTCAAGCTCACTTATTCTCTCAGCTCCCTCTTTACCCCCAGAGGCTAATTTTTGAGCTCGGTACTCATCATTGCCATGCATGGTTTTATGACTGTACTATATATGTATATAAACCTAAAATATCTTATTTTTGCATGTTTAAAATATTTTATAAACGGTAAATGGGGCATGTCTGCATTGTTTTCAGATGGGTCCATTTGACAGTTGTAGTTCCCAGCTCACTCTTTGTAACTGCTTTAAAACATTCCATTGAATAAACACATCACTATTTATTCAATCTCCTATTTGATATAAATGTAGATTTTTTTTTACCTTTACAAATAGTGTTTTGATGAGTGTTATTATATATGTCTCTTTTTGTACTCTGTGTATCTAGGAGTAGAAGCACTCACACTGATAACATCCTTACGTTTACTGGATACTATCAATTCTTCAAATTGCTGTAGATACCGATAGCATAATATATTTTTTAAAGTCTCCCTATTTAGCAACAGAATTATATTTAATTATATATTAATTATAGTGATGAGCTGCTGATTAGCAGCAATTTTCTTTCATAAGGTATAAAGTGAATACTCAGAGTGGCATTCTGTGTACCTTCCCTGGCATGTGATTATGGTTTATCATCTGGAAGATGGCAGTGGGAGAATTTAGCCCTAAGCTCATAGCCCCTTTGAGTCCACATTGTTTAAGACAATGAACGTCTGGTCAAAAATATCCAAAGACGATAGAATTGGACCCAGTCTATCTTCAACGGAAGAGAAGATAGAGGACTAAAAACACTGATACTGATATTAATAGGGTAACCCAATATTATTGAACATACCTATCTTTTGTTCACATCCTCAAGATACAATTGTCTGTTGGTTGCTGTTCATTGTTAAGCAATTCACTCACTCAAATTTACTAAGCATTAGAGAGGAAAATTAATATTAAAGGGTTGTTCAAAAAGGATTGAATTTTCCCCTGACAAGATTGAATTTGAAATAATTTGTGCAAACAATGAAACTTTAAATCAGGCTCCATTTCCATGGAGCCAGTGTTTATTGGTTTTCTCTCTCTGGATTCTAGACAGTCACTGAGCAGCCATCTGGCCTGGTGGCCTTGGGCATCAACACTGCACCTAGAATGCTGAGTTCAAATCTTAGTTTTTCCTTCTGCTACTTGGGTAACACTGGGCAAGTTATTAATTACCCTCCCAGTGCTCTCCTATGAGAAATGCAAGTAATAATAGCATGAATCTCATAAAACAGTAGTGAAGATTAAAATAGTAACTGGTTCATAGTAATCATGACATAAGCATGTACTATTATTAGCACCCCAGAAATATGTGCTTTTTCATCCAGAAAGGAAAGGAGTGAACTTTAGAAAAGCAAAGTTAATATACAGTAATACGAGATAATAAGATAGGAGCTTTAGATTTACCAGGGATTCACAGAGATATGTGAGCATGTGCATACACACAGGCAAAATCATCTGGGTTAGTTATGGAATTGATGCTTATTCATATACCTTCCCTGAGGGCTGAGCTTTTGAATCTTAAAAAGGCTAGTTGTAGGGTGGCTTCACCTGGATACAGTCCTGGGCCACAAGTCTTATGAACCCAAAGATAGCATTATATCAAGTTTGCTGGCTATTTCAATAATAATGCTCTTCTCTGTGCCATTACTAGGAGCTTTAGATTTCATCAGAAATTCAGGATCATGTTAAGTGTCAATGCAAATTGGGGAAATCAATTAAGAAAAGAGTTCATTGTTGGTATAAGTGGATTATTTGAACTCTTAACAAGTAGATGGCCAAACTCAATTATATTTCCATAATTATATTTTTCTGCCCATTATACTTTTTGTGACTAAGCTCTGTGAGTAAAAGGATTATTCTATCCTCAATATGAAGCACTTTGCCTGACACTTAGTAGGAACCAGGAACTGTTTGTAAGATATGGATAAATGGATTATAACATGGTTTCCTGAAGGACAGAACAAACTCAATTTGCTCCAGTTCTTTTGGGAATCCAAGTAGGGTTCAAACAATAAGACAATGTTCCAAAAAAATGGGGATCTTATTTTTCCATGTCATTTTTTTTTGTCTTGTTTTTGACTGGGGCTGGGTTTGAACCTGCCACCTCGGGTATACAGGGCCAGCGCCCTACTCCTTTGAGCCACAGGCACCGCCCCGGGATCATTTTTTCAAAGCCTTAAATTTGTTTTTAGTTTTTATGTGAACCTTTTCATTTGTATCTGCAGTCTGAAAAGGTAGACTCATAACCATTTTATAGAATGCAGATTTCCCTATAAAAAATGCCCTTTTTATGCAACTTCATACTTTATTAATCCCTTTCACATGATGATAGGAATAATTATTACTAAGAACTTATTATACTAAATGCTTTGCATAGATTGCCTCATTCATTCCTCCAGCCAATCCTATGCTATAGTTATTATGATTTCCATTTTATATGGGAATACTGAGGTATGGGGTTGAGTGACTCTTCCAAGGTCACACAGTCACGAGGGTTCAAACCTAGACCTGCCTAGACTTTATAGTCCACACTGCCTCCTGAGAAATCCTATATAACAAGGCAGTTGTGCTCTCCATTTTATAAAGAAATTGAGATACAGATGAACAGTAAGGGACAAAACTGGAGAGAGTTAGGCACTCCCAAATGTAGTCCAGTGCTGTGTCTCAGTTCCACGCTACTGTACACATAAGACCAGAAAATTCCTCTGTTTTAAACTGTACCTAGCTGGAGGCACGCTTTCTTCCTAATTTGTTATTGTTGGATAGTTTTAGATATTGAGTGACACAGTGTGCTTACACACAACACACTTAATGACACAGTATCATTCATTCAGTGACATGACTGAGGACATCCTGCATGGCAGGACCAGCTCTCCCTGCTGGGAGGAATGGGGAAGCCCCAGAAGAAAGCTCATTGAATGGGTGATCCATTTATTTGACAAGGGTGCAAAGAAGCAGGTTGAAGCAGGTCCCTAGACCTTTCATCTACCCAGAATCTGCTTATACCTGTTCTCCCACCTCTGTCTGTAACCTGGAGCTGCCAGCATCACTGTCCCTTGCCTAAGTGACTATTTTTTAGAATAAGCAAAACCTTCATGGCTGTTTGGATGACCAGCTAATACTGGCTCTACTGACTGGACTTTTCTTTAAAATCAGGAACTGTATGTCCTAAGCTGATGCCAGAGACATTGGTAGACATACATAGGTGTCATGAAATAAAAGCATGTCTCATACGTTGGCAACCTAAATGTCATTCATTTGGAATCTCATCTTTATCAAATTACGACTGGAACGGATTAGCTGAAGTCTCCTCTTCGGAATCAGTGAATGGTGGTGGGGGTGGGAAAAGCCCTCCCTTAGTGGTGGTGAGCCTACTACCTAAAGATTCTTGGTCACCTTTAATTTCCTTTACTATCACATATGAGCCTGAAGTTGCACCAAAATGCTGAGATTGCTTTTTTTTTTTTTTTTTTTTGAGGCAGAGCCTCAAGCTGTCCCCCTGGTTAGAGTGCTGTGGCATCACCGCTCACAGCAACCTCCAACTCCTGGGCTCAAGCGATTCTCCTGTCTCCACCTCCGGGGGACAACAGGTGCCTGCCACAACACCTGGCTGTTTTTTGGTTGTAGCCATCATTGTTGTTTAGTGGGCCTTGGCTGGATTCGAACCCGCCAGCTCAGGTGTATGTGGCTGGCACCTTAGCCACTTGAGCCACGGGTGCCGAGGCTGAGATTGCTTTTTATTGGCCTGAGATACTTTTGTTTTTGTTTCCCACTTAATGGCTCTTTGAGTTTAGTTATGCCAAATTTGATTTTCATGATATAAATGTGATTATAGCTTATGTAAATAAGCTTGATGGATTAAATCCACACTGGTCCTATTGTTTGGGATTGTTTTCTGGCTTTCCTGTTTATGAAGAGACTAAGATAATCTATAGTTATGTTGTCTGATGTGGTAGCCCCTAGCCACATGAAGCTATGCAAATTAAAATTAAATACTTAGCTTCACAGCCACACCGGCTCTATTTCAAGTGCTCAGTAGCCACGTGTGGCTAGTGGCTGCCATGTTGGGTGGCACAGATACAGAACATTTTCATCATCGCATTAAATTCTATGGGGCATCACTGATTGGTAGCATGGAGAGTTCTGCTTTGTTATCTAAAAGGTGATGTAGGATCACACCAGGTTCAAAGAAACTTGCAGAACATGTCGTGAAAACTAAATCTCTCTATATTGAAAACTAGGAGTCAACTAGCAAATAAATTTTGCTTGCAAGACGAACACACAGCCAGAACTTCCCATCTCTCTCTCACCCCCAGCACTACCAGGTGCCTTTTAACTTTCTCCTCTCATGTTGAGAGAAAGGAGGAAAGAAAAGAGAAGAGTTGGCTTGTGTACGTAAGTAACATCCATGAACTCTGCGTAATTTTTTCTCTTCTCTCTTCAGGTCCTTGAGGCCACACGGGTTAATCGAAGAAAGAGCGCCCTGGCCTTGCGCTGGGAAGCAGGGATCTATGCCAACCAGGAGGAAGAAGGCAATGAGTAAACTCTCTCCGACCCAGGAAGCTCCTTCGGTGCTTGGGATACCAAGAAACCAAGAAAATAACAACTCAGAGCATTTTAATGGACTATTTATTAAAGTGCAAACAAACTCAGCAATCCTTATGTAGACCAGAAGCAGCAATACACAAGATGAGAAATAAACGAAAAGGAAGTCCATTCATCAGACACTCACACCCAGGAGTCAAAAGAGAAAGGATTTTTTTTTTTTTTTTTTTTGTGTGACTCAAAGAATCTCAGTGTCTGGGATTTGGACCAATCCGCAACTGATCCAAAAGGACAAAGACTTGACAAGCAAACCAACATAGCTGCTAGAGGCAGGGCAGAGACCAGCCTTGCTGGGTGATGAGGAAGAACATTGGTGAGAGGACCATTTAGGGAGCTCTAGGACCCAGGCTCATGAGTCCACAAGGCCTAGGATGTCTCTCTGCACCGGTGTCCCACCTGTCACCCACAGCATCAGAGGTGTTGTATTGATTCCACTTTCTCCAGCAGCCATAAAACGAGTAGTGTCTCTTCTCCACGCCGGATGAGAGGTGGCAGTTAGGATTCCATTTCTCTTACATTTACTTGTTTTTAATCAATTGGGTACAATTCATGATTGCGATTGATAAAATCCTTATTTTTAAGACCAGATTTCTTCACATTGCAAACACAATCTCTTCTACATCCGGAGGCTGAGGAAGGGGGAGAAAGGCAAACCAAATGGGTGATTTTAGCTTTAGGATCATGTCTGCTTTTAATATATTGACTGATCTGCCATTCACAAGAACACATTTTCACCATTATGTTTCTTCATATGAAAGTAACTATATTTAGTGGGCAACAACTATTTTTATGATGGGATGGGGGAATATATACATGTATAAAATCTGTACACATTGAACAGCTCGGTTCAAGATGGGAGAGGATATTTTTAGAGTGGCAATAATTGAAAAAAAAAGGGGGTGAACTCTGCCTTAGAGAGGTGGACAACATGAAATAAAAAAGGAGTTTGTAACTATTTTGTACTATAAAGTTGGCTTTAGAGGTAGGAAGAAGGATGGATTGTTTTGGGTCAATCAAAATGGAAACATGAAAGAGAAGTCAGGAAGTTAGAGGGAGAAAAAGGGAGGGAGGGAGAAAGAAATGGGAAAAAAAATAAGGAAAGAAGAGATACTATTTTTGCTGAGCAACCAGTGTTTTTTCAGGGTAATACGAAGAAAAATATAGAATAGGAATTTAAGTGCAGGCTTGGAATCAGCTACATACAGATGGGGTGTGTGTGTGTATGCCTTTGTGTGTTTGTGTAAGGTGTGTGTGTACTATGAGTAAGGGTGTGTGTGTGTGTGTGTGTTAAAATTCCAGAGTGATCATGGCACTTGGGTGTATAGTTAATTCCTCCAAAGCTATTTGCCAGCTATGGGAGTGAGTGAATTTCTTTTTTATGAAAAGGGATATAAAGGCACCGAGCTGATGCAGTATTTGTAATATTAAATTGACCTAACATGGTGTTTGCATGAGTCATGACTGCAAAGTTTTGAGTGAGTTTTGTAAGCTGACGTTTAGGAAAGGACTCTATTTATTCTCATGCCTCGTATTCACACTTAGTGTATGATAGAGGATGCCAGCTTTAATCTTTCTGTCATTCAAAGCAATATAATAAGGGTATTCAATAACTGGGTGCCCTCAATTTCTGGATAAGAAAACTTTAAGTTCTGGATGAAGGAAAAAGAAAAACAGCCTTCTTTTTTTTCTCCTTTATTTTAAAACTATGGTTTTTTTTAAAAAGCAATAATTGAGTCAGACCTCACTAAAATTCATTTCTGTTTTCATATTGTCATGTCATAAGCTCTAACAAGTAGCTGTTCCACGAAATTTGTACGTAGACGTTATGCACATTACCTTTGCTTCTTTTATTAGACTAGTGTTGTCTTTGGGGGGAAGTTTATTCACAGGCAAGTAGTGGGCACGAAGTAAAAAATGGAATTGTTTAAGAACTAAGATCCTTCAAAACTACCAAGAGAATCTCTTAAGTTAAAGGTAGACTCTACAGATGATAGCTGAAATAACACACGGGCAGTTGGCACCATCTTTGTGTAATTCCTTCTCCTGAATATTCTGAATGAATTTTTAACAAAATGTGCTAGCCCTTGGGGACACAAAAACTGTAAGATCTCTGCTGCAAAGCATTCATTTTATGGTGGGGGAGGCTGGCATGGAGACATTCATTCCCAGGAGAGTGAGATGTGTGTTAAGACATCCCAACAGGTGAAAAGGGAGTACCCAGGAAAAAAGATCATTTTTGCCCCAGGGGTTCCAGCCAGAGGTCCCAGGTGCCTGGGCTGAGGACCCAGCAATCAAGTGTTCCCAAGGCAGCAGACACAGGGACAGGAAGAGAGGAGGCAGCAGCCTCATGTGACCCCAGGCACTAGGACAGTTAGGATGGCTGGAGAGCAGGCTGGTCTATATGGGTCACACAAAAAAATAGAAAGTGCTTCATGTTTTCTGAACTGACTCATGGATCCGGTAGCGATCATAAGCATGATATAGATAAACTCCCCCATTTTTCACTGGAGGGAACTGTTTCCCTAGGTGAAACTTACATTTGAGAGGAGAATTTGCAGCTAAAAGGAAAGCTTAGGAGGCCTTACAATGTAGAGGCAAAGAGGTCTTTGAACACAGTTGATTGAACCCCAAGCATTTACTCACTTATGGAATAACAGTTACAGAACTGACAGCCTATGGGCCCCCCCGCTGTCTGTGCAGATAAGGAAACATCAGTTCTGTGACTCTGGTGGTCACAAAGCTGTTTTCTCTGCACCCTACATCCCCAGCACAGCTCCCCTGTGCCGCCTTCCAGATGCCCACTGTTGATTTTCTTGCTCCATTCCCTGGTAATCCTATTCTAATCCTATTAAAATGTAAATTGCAGTTCCCCCAGGGATAGCCAGATTTTTTTTTCCCTCTGTGCTCCTGAGTTTTTTTGTTCATTCAAGAAACAATTGAACCAGCCCCCAGCTTTGTACATAGCACTGTGCTAGGCTCTAGGATCCCAAATGAACCCCTTTAACTTCCTGAAAATGGAACTGAGCCCTGGAGGAAAGTCATTCCTGTCTAATCCACCGAGAGAAAGGGGCTTCTGAAAAACTTTGCCTCTGGTGCTCGGCTCCACCCCCCAAGTAGCCGGGTGGCTTGTTTAATCTCAGCGGGAACACGTGTTTAAAGCATTCCATCCTGCGTTGATAGATGCTCACTTTCCTCCAGAGCCGATTACTGACATACCTTGGCTTTCTTATCCAGAAATTATGGAAACAGGGTCTGTCTGTGGCAGGAGGCCGGGCCGTGTTCTCCTTGGATGACACAATGCAATTTACTAGCCTCTTTGTTTCCTCGCATGCTGCCCACCTGGGGCAACGTCATATAAACAGTATATAGATCAGTGTCTGCATACACACACACACACACACACACACATATATATCTATATAAAGTGTAACAAGGAACACTAAGACAGTGTTGACTTTTGTCTCTGAAGACAAATAAACATTTTTTTCCAGCTGAAGAATGAATTTCATTAAACTATGTATCAAAAAAAAATAGCCTAAGTGTTAAGAGATGGTGACTATATCCAGTTTTAGTTACAGAACCAATTTCCTGAATTTTAAGCATTCAGTGAGCTGCCAATTTTGATTTTGTGTTGCTCTTTACCCAAATGACTTTTTTCTTTCTTTTGCCTTTTTTTGGGGGGTGGGGGGTGAGGTGGGATAAAAGCAGCAATACTGTGTTTGGAAATTATACTCTGTATCCGGCTTTCCTGTGTATGTTAACCACTTCAATGTTATTACCCTGCTTTGGTTTTATAGTGATTGTGAGGCATTCAATGCAAGTATACAGTTATTTTCTCATTAAAACCCAATGTGTGTTGTATTTTTATAAATGATGCTGCTTATGTGATGGGGGAAGGGGGAGGACTGGCTGAGGTCCTTTGACTCTGCCGTGACAACATCTGCTGCCATAAATTGTTTGTTTTTAATTGTTTGGGATTCATTGAGGGTACAAAGAATTAGGTTACAATGAATGCCTTGGGCAAGTAAATTCCCTCTTATAGGTTGTGTTCCGCTCCCAAGAGGTGTGCACCGTGCTCCCCCTCCCCCTCCTTCCTTCCATACATTTGCCACCGAGAAAGCCATCCAGCTGATGGAGCAGCATGGCGCCAGCTTGTTCTCAAAGCCCCCTTTTCAATGTCCCCAGGTGTCAGAAGCCTCGGACAGGGCCCACAGAAACAATACCAGACTCCTTGAGGGCTCAGGGAGACTCCAAAGCCAAACTCAGAGCAGGACTAGTGCTGCACTCCAGGCTCACGTGCGACTCCTCAGCTCTAACTGTGATAGAGCCTGAGCATCTGTTGGGGCCTCCTCTGCAAAGGATGGAGAATTGCAGACTTTAGAAAGCAAACTAAGCACGGCACAGTGCCTCACGCCTGTAATCCCAGCACTTTTGGGAAGCCAAGGCAGGAGGCTTGCTTGAGCCTAGGAGTTTGAGACCAGCCTGGGAAACATCGTGAGGCCCCATCTCTACAAAAAGAAAGAAAAGATAGTTGGGCTTAGTGGTGTGGAGCTATAATGTCAACCGCTGAGGAGGGACGATCACTAGACCTGGAGTTGGAGACGGCCTTGGGCTAAGATTGCAACACTGCAGCCAAGCCTGGGTGACAGACTGAGACCCTGTCTCCATAAACAAATAATAAAATAAATATATGAGGTGGCGCCTGTGGCTCAGCAAGTGGGGCATCAGCCCCATATACCGAAGGTGGTGGGTTTCAAACCCGGCCTCGGCCGAACTGCAAAACAAAAATATAGCCGGGCGTTGTTGCAGGTGCCTGTAGTCCCAGCTACTCGGGAGACTGAGGCAAGAGAATCGCCTAAGCCCAGGAGATGGAGGTGGCTGTGAGCTGTGTGACGCCACGGCACTCTACCGAGGGCGATAAAGTGAGACTCTGTCTCTACAAAATAAATAAATAAAATAAAATAAATATATGAGTAAAATAAGAGAAACATTTATCAGGGGAAACGTCCCAAACTTCCTGCCCTCCCTTCATTCCTGCGTCTTCAGCCTCGGCTGTTCTGTCCCATAACCCAGCTCTGAGCGCCCCCTGCTCAGTACCTGCTCCTCCCCAGGCCCGTCTCTTCCCTGCGCTTTCTTTCCAGCTGCTTCTTTTCCTAACTCCCTCTTTGCAACTTGTCCCATCTTTTCTCCCCAGAATTGCCAACCCTATTTTCCTTCACTGAGCTTCTGGGGGCTTCCCGGTGTCACCCTGTCATAGGATGGCATTTTTCAACCTCCAACTGTTGAGAGGAGGGTGGGGAGAGATGTCAGTCCCCTTTGAAAATCTGATCAAACTCTAGGAACAGCAGACATGTACGAATGTCACTGAGAACGCGACAGGCACTTCCCAGCTTCCTGGGCACAGGCTGTATTGACGTTGCTTTCTTGCCACTGCCCATACGAGGACCCCGGGGCTCTGGGAGGTTGGTCTGTTCCAGGCATACCACATACAAGGCAGGGCTTGAATTTGAACTGGAGCTTTCTGACTCAAGGTGTCGCTGTAAATCACTCTGCAGAAACACACTTTGGCAACTTCACGTGCAAGGTCAAGAAGACGTGTTGTCTGTGAGCTTATACCATCTACCCCACCGTACTCCGGGAGAGCTGCTCTTGGGGAGTGAGACCAAGGCTGTGATCGGAGCGCACATTAGGGGAAGAGAGGGATCCTGATAGGAGCAGCAAAGAACTTCCTTCTTTTGAATGAACTTTATCTGGGCTCTTCTCTTTGGGGTCCTCTCTCCCAGGAGATGGGAAGAGGAGGTGGTTCAGACATCCCAGTTGCCCAAAATGAACAAGAGGTGACTGCAAACAGGGTGATGAAACCATGCTATCGTTACAAGGTGGTGATGGTTGTGCAATTCTAAATTTACTAAAAGTCATGGAATGGTACCTTTGAAATGGGTAATTTTTATATGTGAATTAGACCATCATTAAACTCTAGCACAAAATAAACTGGGGAGAATGGGAGAGTAGGAAAATGAACCAGAGTAAGTAAAAAGTTGGGGAAAAAAACCAAGGAGGCCACACCGCTTTCTGATGAAAAAAATAAAAGGAATCTCAAGTCGCCATGTGGCCACCAGCTCACCTGTTAATGAGGAAGAAAGCTGGTTCTCTTGGGGGTCCCCAGGGACCGTGCAGGAGTCGTGATTGGCTACACATTAGGTCCTGGTCCTCTTTCTACCTGCAGAGTTAGGAGAGTCAAGGTACCCAGGACTGCGGTTTGGCAGGCAGGGGTGTTGGGAACTCAGGCGGTGTGTGCAAAGCAAGGCTCCTGAACTGGTAGAGGACAGTGGGATCATCAGAAGAGAAGTCATCTTTTCAGGATTCTTACTAGGAGGTTCTAACCACAAGCCACCCAGGCTGGGGCATGAGCCTCCTACTGGGCCGAGGCACGCGGGCTGCTGCTCTGCACTAGAGATTCAGCACCTATGGGAAGGGGCAGAGGCCTGTGTTCACTACCCCAGGCTCATCGCCTCTGTTTTGTTTCAGTGGCAAAGAGACTGTCATTGTGAGACACAAAGTCTTGGAGTTACTGTGCAGCATTGCTCCTTTTAATGACGGGATTCCTGGACCACGAGCGGGTGGTGACTGTATGACTGTGTCTCTCCCTGTATGGAACCCACCCAAATTCAGAGCTGGGCTGCTAAGGACACAGAGAAACCCAAAGGGAGAATGCAAAAGGCTTTTACTGCAGAAGATGGCATCAGAGGAAAGACAGGATTGCAGGAACCACGTGGCGATGCCACAGTAGCAATTTCTAAATGTTGTCCGAGCATTCAGATGCTTTCTCTGGGAGAAAGACGATTGTTTGCATGGTGCAGATTGTTTTATTCTGCCAAGATAGAGTGATGTCAGGGTCAGTTAACCTTGACGCCAGAGGAATCCTACCCCTTTGTTTAAGTTTATAGGTGGTAGACTCTAAACAACCACAGTAGGTCTGCTGCTACCCAAGAGAAGCAAACTCACAAACCTCTCCCTTCTTGGGTTTTCTTCTGCCCACCCATTTATAGAACCTTCTGTCTCTGCAGTGGTCATCAGCTGGTAACATCGAAGCGCCTCTGCAGAGCTCTGCCCTCAATTAGAGCAGATCCAGCGTCACCTGAAAGGCTCATAACAAATCTGGGATCATTCCCAGAGTTTCTGATTCAGTGGGTCTGGAACCCTAGGATTTCCTAACTCGCTCCCTGGAGATGCTGTTCCTGCCGGCCCAGGGACGTCTCTTTGAGAATCACTGGTCTAGAGCGTAAGAAATGAGTAGCTCCAGACATATCACTTGTGTTGAGAAGCTGGGGTATGCACGCCTGACTGGCAAGCTGCAAATACAGCCACGTGCGGTTCTGCAGTGTTTTGAGTATTTGTTGGGGACTTGTGTGTCGGCCCAACCATCAACCCATTGTTTTGTGGGTCTTGGTGAAGCAGAACTGTAGGGCCAATGGTTGAGTCTGAAAAGATTCGTACCGTATTTGGACAGACGGAAAAATAACTGAGGAGCTGAAGGTAGCTGCGACGTGACTTTATTTAACTCATGGTGGCCAGCGAGGAGCCTGGGGACATGAGCTTTCATTCAGCTTTGAGGGCAGGCGAGCTAGCATAGGAAGCTTCTTTTTATCCCTAGATGGAAAGCTTTGGGGCCTTATACAGTAGCCAGAACAACAGCGAATCCAAAGTAAACACTGATGATGATTATTTAAGAACACAGGGCACCTGCCGGCTTAATCATAGATACTCAAACCATCGGGTACTTCATAGCCTTCAGGCCTGGCACATCGTGGGCTTCAGATGAGAAAGCTGAGTTTAACTCATCTTCCCACAAGAACTTTGACCCCACTTAGACTTCCTTTGACTCCACTTAGCCCCTCTGATTGGGGCTATAGGCAGATGGAGAAGAGAATAGGAACAAGGATGATAGTTCAGATTTTAATTTCAGGATATGATCAAGGATTCACTTGACCATCAGAGGAAGTTTTTATTGTGTGGGATGATACACAATAAATCTGGACTTACTATAATAACATAAGGGCTTAATAACATAAGTGTTTTGAATCACATGGTTCCATAATTTGAGATGCAATGCAAGGTCATTCTTATTTGGTCTAGAGCAGTATTTCTCAATTTGGACTCCATCTCAGAATCACCTGAGAGAGTTTTAACATTTGGATTTAACTGATGTAGACTGGGACCCAGGTATTTAAAAGCATCCCATGGGGCTTAGCGCCTGTGGCTCAACAGGCTAGGGCACCAGCCACGTACACCTGGCGGGTTTGAATCCAGCCTGGGCCCACCAAACAACAATGACGGCTGCAACCAAAAAAATTGACCGGGCGTTGTGGGGGGTGCCTGTACTCCCAGCTTGGGAGGCTGAGGCAAGAGACTCGCTTGAGCCCAAGAATTGGAGGTTGCTGTGAGCTGTGATGCCCCAACACTCTATCCAGGGTGCCTGCTTGAGGCTCTGTCTCCAAAAAAAAAAAAAAAAAAAAGCATCCCATGGGACTGTCATATGCAGCAAGTTTTTTTTTTTTGGAGACAGTCTCAAGCTGTCACCCTGGGTAGAGTGCTATGGCATCACAGCTCACGACAACCTCAAACTCTTGGGCTTAAGCGATTCTCTTGCCTCAGCCTCCCAAGTAGCTGGGACTACAGGCAACCTCCAAAACACCCAGCTATTTTTTGGTTGTAGTTGTCATTGTTGTTTGGCAGGCCTGGGCTGGATTTGAACCCGCCAGCTCCAGTGTGTGTGGCTGGCGCCCTAGCTGCTTGAGCTACAGGTGCCAAATGAGGGGCAGTGGTTTCTAAGTCTGGCTGTGCTATATGTTAGGATCAGCTGCAGTGGTGTTTTTAAATACTGATGCTTGGGTCTCACCCCCAGATATTCTCATTTTTTTCCTCTAAGTGGAGCTCCCATGTGGGTATGAATATGAATATGTTTTAACAACTCCCCAGGCTGCGGGGGTTGAGAGTCATTGGTCCGTTGGGGACAGCTGATTGCCTCAGGCCAACCTACTTCAAAGAGTTCCTGAGGGCAACGTCAAATCGAAATTAGTGAGGACTCAGCTGACCTGGCCATCTCTGAGCACATCCCGATGGCCCTGGGAGACACAGCCATGTTGGCAATTGAGGGAGGGGCTTCGCAAACTTCAGTTGTTCTTTCTCTGCCACTCTCAGCTCCCCTTCTCAGCTTCCCCTCCTCTCTTTAGGGAGCTGCCATGTTGCTGGCTGAGTATAGGCCCAGCTGCTCACCCTTTGGGGATAACAGAGGATGAACAAGTTATGAGCAAGGGCCAGCAACATTCTCTAAAGCAGTGGTTCTTAACCTTCCTAATGCCACAGCCCTTCAGTACAGTCCAAAGGGGTCACGACTGACAGGCTGAGAACCACTACTCTAAAGAGTTCAAACAGGCAAAAGCCAAAATTGCCTTTCTGGCAGATAAAGCTAGGGTCATTTTTTTTTTTCCATTATAAGTGACTGCCATTGTCTAAGGTGTAAGTATTCCTACAGTGGCTGATTTCAAGAGACCAACAGTTTAACAAATGGCTTTTTTTTTTTTTTTTTTGAGACAGAGCCTCAAGCTGTCACCCTGGATAGAGTGCCGTGGCATCATAGCTTACAGCAACCTCCAACTCCTGGGCTCAAGCGAGTCTCCTGCCTCTGCCTCCCAAGTAGCTGGGACTATAGGCGCCCGCCACAACGCCCGGCCATTTTTAACAAATGGCTTTTAAAAATTCCTGAATATTTAATAATTGCTAAAGAATAGAGACTATTATGATTAGAAGACAAGCAGGATGACCTGGAGTTGTGGCACTAAAGCCTTAATTAATATGACTTTTCATTTGCCTGGTGCTGTTCTTATGAACCATCACAGCAGGTACCCATCAGGGATTCAAGATTCTGATGATCATGATTACGCCTAGACAGAAAGAAAAGGAAAAGAGCTTATCTTCTTAGCCTGTTGCCAGGGTCTGTAATAGGAAGTGGAGGAAGAGCTGGTAAACGTCTCAACCCACTGGTCCAACAGTTGTGGGTTTGATCTCCCTACAGTGGTGTGCACTGAGAAAGTTATTTCTCCCAATTTTGCCTCAGTTTCCCAATCTGTAAAATGGGAATCATAGTGCTCGTAGATGATAGTAAGCATAAGCACTCCATATATGTTAGTTTATGCTAGGATTGTTATTACCAAAATAAAGGAGATGGGCTAATATAAGTGAAATATAAAACAAATGAAAAACAGGTCAAAATGGTGTGCAATTGCTAGTGACAACTAGAAGGCCAAGAAAGATAAAAAATTAACAGTAAAGACGAAAACGAAGGGAGGAAAAGAAGGTGGTGGCTCATGCCTGTAATCCTAACTTTCTGGGTCTCCAACGGAGGTGGATCCCTTGAGCTCAGGAGTTCGAGACCAGCTTAAGCAGGAATGAGATCTTGTGGCGGGTGCCTGTGGTCCTAGCTGCTCAGGAGGCTGAGACAAGATTGCTTGAGCTCAAGAGTGTGAGGTTGCTGTGAGCTACAATGCCACAGCACTGTAGCCTGGGGCAACAGAGTGATACTCTATCTCAAAAAAAAAAAAAAAAAAAAAACACCTATGCAATTGGAAAATGAGGAATAATAGAAATGAGATCAGAATAAAATATGGGAAATGATTGACCAGCATACGCCTAACACACATAAAATAAACTATAGAAACAATGTGCATACACACAGAGCTCCATAAAACAAAAATGTAATAAATAATACAAGTAACTACAAAAAAAAATGCATGTTTAGAAGAAGTCTCAACTAGTGCCTGCACAGTAGTCTCTGGACAGGACTCTCAAAGTGACTTTACCTTTGCAAATGTCTGCCCACCCTCATCCCACCCCCAAATTCAAAAGAAAGGTGGTGTTTTCCTGAGGCTCCACAGCCCAGCATGGGAACTTGACTGAGGATGCCTCTGTTGGGGCCATCACGAGAGTTTTCAGCAACACTGGCAGTGTATGTATTATTTACATACTGGCCCATGTAAGAGGAATAGGTAAGTCCTAGAATAGATTCTAAGGAATCTATTTTTAAGGAATGAGAGGCTATTGTGATTGATTTGTTTATCAAACGGAACGTTGTAAGATGGTAGGCATAATTTTTTTTTTTTTTAGAAAGTGTCTAGCTGTTGCCCTGGATAGAAAGTGCTGTGGCATCACAGCTCACAGTAAACTCAAACTCTTGGGCTTAAGCGAGTCCCTTGCCTCAGCCTCCCAAGTAGCTGGGACTACAGGTGCCTGCAACAACGCCTGGCTGTTTTTTTTTTTTTTTGTAGTTGTTGTTGTTTTAGCTGGCCCGGGTCAGGTTCAAACCCGCCAACCTCAGAGGATGTGGCTGGTGCCCTACCCACTAAGCTGCAGGCACCACCCCCGGTAGGCATGAATTTCATGCAAACTGCCAGATGATTTTCTTTTTTTTTTTTTTTTGAGACAGCGCCTCAAGCTGTCACCTTGGGTAGAGTGCCGTGGCTTCGCAGCTCACAGTGACCTCCAATTCCTGGGCTCAAGCGAGTCTCTTGCCTCTGCCTCCCACGTTGCTGGGACTACAGGCGCCTGCCACAACGCCCGGCCATTTTTTGGTTGCAGCCTCCATTGTTGTTTGGCGGGCCCGGGCTGGATTCGAACCCGCCAGCTCAGGTGTACTGGCTGGCGCCTTAGTCCATTGAGCCACAGGTGCCGAGCCCTGCTAGATGATTTTCAACAGAAAGTACATAACTTCCAGAGAACACATGGTCCAGTTTAAAGAAAATACGTAACTATAAGTCCAATATGAAATGCCAGCCACCTAATTTACATAATGAGCGTGGGTGGCTTGGAAGAAAATTCTGATTCAATAATGGAGCACTCCTTTAAGAAATACTTCAAGGCACAGAGAATAACAATGTTTATAAATGTATGGCAAAAGTCTCAGGAGAGTCAGACTTTAAATATGAAGGTGTGGCCAGGTTCCCTGGCTCACGCCTCTAATCCTAGTACTCTGGGAAGCCAAGGCCAGTGGATCCCTTGAGCTCAAGAGTTCAAGACCAGCCTGAGCCAGAGCAAGACCCCATCTCTAAAAATAGCCGGGCATAGTGGTGGTCACCTAAAGCCCCAGCTACTAGGGAGGCTGAGGCAAGAGGATCAGTTGAGCCCAAGAGTTTGAGGTTGCTGTGAATTATGAACTTGCTGTGAGCTATGATGCCACACCCCTCAGAGGGTGACAAAGTGAGACTCTGTCTCAAAAATAAACAAACAAATAAAATAAGAAGGTTTTAGGAATACTTCAGCCAATTTATTTTGTTTATGCATTCCTTTTTAATAGTATATGCACAAAGATGATGTATCAAAAAATCTCTCTCCAGATAGATAGATAATTATTTTTGAGAGAGAGGGTCTCACTTTGTTGCCCCAGGCTACAGTGCTGTGGTATCATAGCTCATAGCAACCTCAAACTCTTGGGCTTAAGCAATCTCCTTGCCTTAGCCTCTTGAATAGCTGGGACCACAGGTAATGCCTGATAATTTTCCTATTTTTAGTAGAGATGGGTTCTCACTCATGCTTAGGCTGGTCTTGAATTCCTGAACACAAGAGATCCTCCCACCTCAACCTCCCAGAGCTCTAGGAATTCAGGCATGAACCACTGCACCCAGCCAAAAAAAAATGTGTTTAAATAAGCCCAAGGACTCATTTGATGCACATAAAATAAAAATTCTCAGTGATTAGAGGATATTTGATAGTGGTCCAAAGTGGCAGTGCTTTTTCTTTTCTTTCTTTTCTTTTTTTCTTGCAGTTTTGGCCAGGGCCAGGTTTGAACCCGCCACCCCCAGTATATGGGACCAGCGCCCTACTCCTTCAGCCACAGGCACCACCCGGCAGTGCTTTTTCTTAATGGTCAAGTACAAAAATTCAAATTCCAATTGATAGCATCTGAGATTTAAAGAAATACAATAATAATATGGCTATAATTTATCAAGACTATATGCTTAGGGAGTAAGCAGTGCCATTCCCCCTTTTTTAATGTTAAGGAAACTGAAGTACAAATAGTTTAAACAACAACTCACCTAAAGTCACTTATCCAGATAGTCCCAAGTCAGAATTAGTGGCCACTGCATTTGTGAGACTTCTCATAAGGCTGTAGTTCTAACAAGAAACTATAGTTGTGTCTTTTCTGGATTGTGTCGAGAACAACCACACAAGTTGTCTTTTTACTAGAAGTGTGGCTTGGGGAAGGGCCTGAGCTTATGACATTGGGAGCCCATAATCTCTCTAGAAAGAACAACAGAGTTAGGATATGTAGGAAGAGATTTTATTTAGATGCTTAATTCCAAGCATCTTCAGAGAATCTCTACCCTGTTTGACCCAACACTGATTGGAAAACAATGCAGAGTGGGTGTTTATGTGGCTATCGTGTTATTATTATTTTTTTAACAAATGGTTAGATAGTAAATATTTTAGACTTTGTGGGCCACAAAGCTACTCAAGTGTGCCATTGTTACTTGAAAACAGCCATAGATGATGTGGCAATGAAGGAGAGTGGCTGTGTTCCAGTACTTACAAATTTCAAATTTTTCATTCTGTGTAATTGTCACATGTCACGAAATTTTTTTTTTTCATTTTACTTAGCTGTTTAAAAGCACAAAATCTCTTCTTAGTCTATAGGATGTACACAAACAGGCCAAATTAGGACCTCAGACTCTAAGTTGTCTGCTTCTGTTATAGTGTTAATATCTTTTCTTTTCTTTTTTTTTCAGAGACAGAATCTCACTTTGTCGTCTTTGGTAGAGTGCTGTGGTATCACAGCTCACAGCAACCTCCAGCTCTTGGGCTTAGGTGATTCTCCTGCCTCAGCCTCCCGAGTAGCTGGGACTACAGGTGCCCGCCACAACGCCCGGCTATTTTTTTGTTGTGGTTTGGCCAGGGCCGAGTTTGAACTCGCCACTCTTGGTATATGGGGCCGGTGCCCTACCCCCTGAGCCATAGGCACTGCTCTGTTAATATTTTTTCTAACAAGAGCTCCACTTTGGGGATCAGGCAGGAAACTCAAATTTGGGGCCCACTTTTTCCTGAGGTGCTTTTGACAACTGACTTGTTCTAGATCAGATTTGTGAGTTAGAGAGTTGCTGTGAGAATTAACCCCCATGCACAGACAGCTTGGTGAGGGATTGGTACACAGATGTGCTCACCACTCTCCTAAATCCCAATGTTCAGTCAACAGATAATTATTGGAGTGCCTACACATGTCAAGTTCTGTTCACACAAAACAATAAAAAATTTAAAAAGTGGTTTGTGAGGAGAATTCCAACTGAAATTGGGGAAATATGTTAAGTTCTTTCATGGCATTGAGTCTGAGACCATAGCGGCTTAGAGGTCAGGCAGTGTTTACACACCTGCCTTTCCTTAATTATTAAGTCGGGCCACCCAGGGGTAACCCACACTGTCTTAGAATGTTTTAAGTTTTTCCTTCCACTGTGAGACCCAGATAATAGTGCATTCTTCTGGATGTGAGAGAGACAGCCAAGTGATAAGATGCTTGGAAAAAAAAATCAGAAAGATTTTAGAACTTACTAGGGGAAGGTTAGAAGGTTCCAGGAGCTCTCAAGGAGAAATCCAGGAAGGAACTTCCTGAGATGAGCGTGAAGGCTGCGGAGGCCCCTTCACTGATGCTGGGAAGGTGGAGTTTCTCACGCTGTTTTCAGTTGACCTCAGGATGCTCACTTTTGCCTGCAAGTATGAGACGTGGCCACGAGGTGGCAGTGGCCACCACCGTAAAAGCAGCTTCGACACCTGCGCGTTTCCCCGGGGGAGGGGGTGAGTGTGTGACCTTTCTCACCCTCTGCACTAGATGGGAATACGTGACATTTAGACAGAGCTATTCCCCAAACGAACACCGCCACGGGTACACAACCACCTGTAGGTCAAACGAGGCGCTTACCTCTACTTAGATTGCAGGGGAAACCTGGCCCTGTCGCCAGATGGCAGGGGACCGCATACTTCTATCAGCACAGTGGCTGGCTGTGGTGGGCGGAGCCAAAGCCCCTGCTCTTTCCTCCCAAACTTTGCTTCTCACGGCTTGATTCAGTAGCACACAAACCTCTAGTCGTGGTCCTGAGTCGGTCGGAGCCATGGGGCTTATCTCCAGCCCAAACAAGAGAGGAGGAGAGAGATGGTGCCGCATAAAACTGCCCTTTGGAAATCGGGCCGTGTCCCTGATGTGCCCGAGGCCTGGGGATGTGGCTGGAGCGCGGACAGTGTCCGGTAGAAGCAGCCACTGCCTCTAAGAGCCAACACGTGTTAAAATTCCAGCTCTTTCCAAGAACATATAGGCATGTCGTCTGCCTTCTAAGTTGTCGCAGGTGTCTCCTGAGTTTGTCAGATGTTCTGGCCTTCCTTAAAGTAACCTCCAGCACTGCACCCTGCAGGGTCTGCTTTCCTTGCCTCTTGCTGTTTCCATGTGCAAACCCACACTTTACAGAACCATCCAAGCACGAGGCACCCATTTCTGTACTGAGTCAAGTAAGCCAGACAGAGTCCACAAAGAGACCTAATGAATAATTCAGTGGCTGAGGAAGATAGAATTTTTCTCTCTCATGTTACCGTCCAAGGGAGTGTGTGAGGTCTGAAGGCAGATGTGTTTCAAGCAGGCGTTTAGAGATCATGTCCATCTTGCTGTCCTGGGCATGGTCCAGCCTGGAGACACGGTAAGGTGTAAGGTGCAGTAAAGCCATGCACCGAAAACACAGGTGGGTCCATTCCCTGGATCCCCAGGGGCTGTGGCTTCTCTGTCTTGATTAAGATGGACAGAAGATTCGTTTCTAAAGATGAGGAAAGAGTAAGTCCAGGGTTTCTACTGCTACTGTGAAAGTTGGCAAGACAATCACACACACCCAGCCCAAAGGAAGAAGCCGTGGGAAGGCGATTAGGGCTGCGTATCCTGCCTGACTACAGGCCACAGCTGGTTCATTCCTTCCAATAACCAGTAACAGCACAAACTCTGAGAAGAAGAACAGCTCCAAGGACAGACGGAGGGAACACAGAGGGACCGCGCGTCAGTCCTGGAAAGGCCCCCGCGTGGACCAGGCTGTCTCCTATGTTAACACAGAGGCTGCTGCACCTGCTTACCCACATCCCACACATCCTGCGTCCCGGGGGAGCGGTGTGGGTGTGCTTGAGGGGGGCCACGAGGGGAGTCACACACAAATAAATTGACTGCGATCAGATGTCCCTGGCCACATGCACTGCGTGTCACTCCAGGGCGGCTGTGGAGGGTTTCTCAGCTTCTGGGCATCTGCACTGCTTCCTCTGAGTTGCATGCCTTGCAGACTGACCTAGAGAAAACTCCTGTGGCTGCAGAGTGCACTGGCCATGCTGTTTGGTCTGGGTTAATGTGAGCCAGTCTGGATCGGCAGCACGCGTGTCTCCAGAGCTGCCTGGAGCCTGGTAGTGACCCTGAGCTAGTACTGCGGAAGGCCTTAACTAAAGGGAAACGATGTCTTTTAACCATGGGCTCGTGAGTAGTTTCAGAAAGGGATGTACCAGCCTGCCTGTAATGTTGAATAATAATTGGGTTTATGATATGCATCTAGTTCTGGTGGCATCTGGGGACTTCTGACACTTAAGGAATAGCGCAGAGGCCCAGCTCACTAGAAGTGGCCCCTCAGCACAGGAGACTGGTTTTCTCGCACTTAAGCACTTTGCATGTGCCCTGGTGGCATCTGAGACCTGGAAACGAAGCCTGTCCAATGTGACTCTGCGATGGGAAGGCCAGGGAGCACGTGCCTGAGGTCTCTGGTGGCTTCTCCTCAGGTGGCCATACTGTGCCCTTGGCCAGTAATAAAGTTGTCTAAGGATAGACTGAGCGTTGTGGGCAATTCTCAGCAATATACACTTATGGTAATTAATGCATACACTCTTTTTTTCTTTTTTTTCTTTTTTTTTTTGAGACAGAGTCTCAGTTTGTTGCCCTTGGTAGAGTGCTGTGGCATCACAGCTCACAGCAACCTCAAACTCTTGGACTTAAGTGATTCTCTTGCCTCAGCCTCCCAAGTAGCTGGGACTACAGGTGCCTGCCACAACACCTGGCTATTTTTTTGTTGCAGTTGTCATTGTTGTTCAGCTGGCCCGGGCTGGGTTCAAACCCGCCAGCCTCGGTGCATGTGGCCGGCACCATAACCCCTGTACTACAAGTGCCAAGACCACTTACTCTTCTTGATACACTTTTGATACTCATAATCTTAACGTCACCCAAACCATTATGTGATGTACTTGGTCCTTGGCAAGCAGTCCGGTGATCTGGAGAAGAAAACTCACATTATAAGGAGAATGATAAGGGATCTCAACTGTAACTGTCTTGGACGCCATAAACATTACAAAAGACAATGTAGGTTCCCTTTTCAACCTGCCCGTGAGATGTCAAAGGGCAAAGCTCCTGCCAGGCAGATGAAGGAAAGTGAGGAATGCTCAGGCGGAGGAAAGTACGAGTAACCACCTGGCATCAGGCCTCCCCTCTAAAGCTTGAGCATCAGAGACCTAACCCAGTTCGTCTGAGCCTACATCAAAAGTGGAGAAGAGCTCCGAAGTGGCTCACGCCGGTGATCCTAGCACTTTTGGAGGCTGAGGCAGGTAGATCGGCTGAGCTCAGGAGTTTGAGACCAGCCTCAGCAAGAGGGAGACCCGTCTCTACTAAAAATTAAAAAACTAGTTGGGTGTTTCTTGGGCACCATAGCCCCAGCTACTCAGGAGGCTGAGGCAAGATGATCACTTGAGCCCGAGGGTTTGAGGCTGCTGTGAGCTATGATGCCACAGCACTCTACCTGTGGGCTGCAATGTGAGACTCTGTCCAGAAAAAAAAAGTGGAGATGAAGTTGGGGAATAAGAAAGTCGAGGTGAATTTGGTACAAGGGGTTCAGATTAAAGCACCCCATTCATGGGCCCCCCTTAAACCAGGCCTTGGGTGTCAGGAGAGGGAGCAGGGCAGGATCTCCCACAGGGGACTCCAGGGAGCCGCTCTCCAAGGAAGAAAGTAGCAAGTTTAAAGATGTGAGCACTCAGGACACAGCTGTGTGGCTGAGATGAAGGGATGTGGGCAAAGAGGTCGAAGGGAGGCAGGGCGGTTGTTGGGCAAGCACACATGCTATAAAAAAACAACTTAGTGAGGTGAAATTCACATAACATAAAATTAACAGGTGTTTAGTTTTGTTTTGAGACAGGGTCTTGCTCTGTCATCCCAGCTAGAATGCAGTGGTGTCATCATAGCTCACTAAAACCTTCTGAAATCCCTCCTACCTTACTTAGCCTTCCAAGTAACTGAGACTACAGGTGTGTGCCACCATGTCTAATTCTTCTATTTTTAGTAGAGACTGGGTCTCACTTTATTTTTCTTTCTTAACAAGCTGTTTGAATTCAGAGGGGTCTCACGCTTCCTGAGGCTCGTTGTGAATCCTGGCCTCAAGCAATCCTCCTGCCTTAGCCTCCTCGAGTGCTAGGATTATAGGCGTGAGCCACTGCAGCTGACAAAATGAGCAGTTTTAATGCCAAAATTCAGAACATTCACTGTGATTCAGTACATCTATAACATTATACAACCATCACCTCTATCTAGTTCCAAAATATCTTATCAACTCTTTAAAGAGTCATTTCTTTTCTTTCCAGCCCCTGGCAATCACTAAGCTTCTTTCTGTCTCTATGAACATGCCTATTTTTGACATTGCATATATATGAAATTACACGCTATGAGTCCTTTGTGACAGGCTTTCTTTTTGCGGTGTAATGTTTTCAAGATTCACCCATGTTTTAGCCTGGATCAGTGTCTCCTTCCTTTTTCTGGTTAAATAACATTCCGTTGCAGAAGATGTTTTGTTTATCTACTCATCAGTTGATTACCATTTGAGCTGTTTCTGTCTTTTGGCTCTGGACATGTGTACGTGCATTTGTTTGAGTCTCTATTTTCCATTCTTTGGGGCATAAACCTAGGAATGGAATTGCAGGGTCATTTGATAATTCTGTTTAACTTCGGACGTGAATTTCAGGCTCACCTACATCAGGAGTTAGCAATTAGGAGAAGGTTGTTGAGAGGATTGTCAGTAATCTCAGAGTCTTGCACCCGTGGGGAGCAAGGAGTACGGGGTGCTTACCTCATTTCAAGCTGTGAGAAAGAGGCTTCAGAGATGCTGGGGGAGCAGTTCGTTATGTGTTATGGCCCCTGAAAACTCCAAAGGGCTCCAGAGTGCAGAGTGCAGTTGGTGGCTTCCCTAATGACTGCATGAGATTAGGCCCCCCTGCCCCTGCTCTTGAATTTGTGAGCACACTGCAAGCTATGGATTAATTCCATGGAACAGAGAGAGGGACCTCCCATTTAAGAGAGGTGGTGTGAGATTTTCTTAGATCCTGGTCATAGGAGCTGCTGGGCATCATGGATGGAGGATGGGTGGGAGGCAAGACCAGAACGAAGCTGGAGGTTTACAAGCCCAGGAGCTGTACACAGGCATCCTCCCCCATCCAGGGAAGACCCTGCCAGGAGAGCGTGCATTTCCAAAACCAGGAATGAAGAAGCGTCAGCATTTAATTCCTTTCTAGTCGGTGTCATGACGATATTAATGGAGTAAGGTCCTTCATCTCCTCCCTCCCAGTTATTACCCACTCCCAGCCCTGGAGAAGACAGAGACGTCTGTAAGTAATTCAGGATGGGGAAGGCAGCCAACCAAGTTTCCCATCTTTCTCCCCACAGACATCTGTTATGGAGCCACATTTGAATCTCTTCCTTATCTTTCTACCCACAGAGCTGGTATAACAAAATCATAGGGTACCTCCCCACCCCTTCTCCCCACCTGGGAAAGTCAACTAGAAAACAAGTGGCTTCCAAAGAACAGGGATATGAAGCGTCTGATAAGTGATCAGTCTCACAGAGAAGCCTTTATCCACCGAGCAACTTTTCTCTGTGCCTCTGTTTGCCATCAGTATGGTCCTAAGGTAGCGGGTTTCAATGCTGACCATACATTAGGACCTTTGAATCCACATGGAGAGCTTTCCAAAAAGTACCCAGGCTCAAGACTAGCCCACCCAGATGGGCATTTGTAAAAAAAAAAAGGTGGGAGAGGGGATTTAAAAAATGAAAGCTGGGCTGGTCGCAGTGGCTCATGCCTGTAATTCTAGCACTCTAGGAGGTCAAGGCAGATAGATTGCTTGAACTCAGGAGTTTGAGACCAGGCTGAGCAAGAGCAAGACCTCATTTCTAAAAAATGGCATTGTGGAGGGCACCTGTAATCCAAGCTACTAGGGAGGCTGAGGCAAGAGGATTGCTTGAGTCCAAGAGTTTGAAGTTGCTGTGAGCTATGATGGCAGAGCACTCTACCCAGAGTGATAAAGTGAGAGCCTGTCTCCAAAAAGAAAAGAAAAAAAGAAATGAAAGCAAATGTCCACCAAAGGACGTATAAAAAGAATAATACTAGGTTTATTCATATGGCAAAAGTAATTGGGTTGATTACTGGCAAGACACTGAAGGGAATTTTCTAGAATGCTGGAAATGTGTATCTCAATCTATGTCACACCCATAGTTAAGAGTTTAGACTCTAGAATATGGGTTTGACTATTCTTTTTGCAATTTGCTAGGTGTGCCACTTTGATCAAGTTATATACATGGTATAATTAACTATTATAAATAGGGGCTACACTACTTACCAGTTGGAGTGCAGAGATTTTAAACAAATAAGGTGGATAAGAGAAGGGATTCCCTCAGGAAGAACCTGAGCCTGGAGGTGCCACTGGAAAAGATTTATAATTTTTCTTGACTAAAATAATGTTAGATGCATCTCTGAAAACTCAAGGAAACAAAGTTGAATTTATTTTTACAATAAATATAAAAGGTTTAAAAAGGGACTAGACAGTAAGTATTAAGCAGTGACCATGGCCCAGCGGCTCTGTGAGACATCGCTTCTCCCGCAGCCATGGGGCCATGTCCTGGATGGCTGTGACATCTGGAGAGAGTTTGACTCTCTCTCTCCCCATGGAGGGAAGGAGCTGCACTTTCTAGTTCTCGTTCCTCTGCTCTTCTATACTGGCTTCCTGATTGGCCACTTCGAGGGAGTTCCCTCCCCACACACATGCACCCAAAGGTGCTAACAAAGCCCCAGCTGAGGAGAAACCTTAGAAGATGCCTTTTTCCAAGTTGGGGCCCTAACTTGGTGTCAGTGGATGCAGACGGTTCCCTGGACAGGAGCCCCAGAGGAACCTGAGTGTCCAGAGGGAGGAAGTGGCCACAGACACCTGGCAGTGTTTCCTCTGAGTCATCTGCCGGGAGTCAAAGTGCGGGGGAAGGAAGTTCTGGAGTTGGGCAATGGCTGGGGTCTTGGTGTGCCCTTCCCCCCGCCAATAGCTCAGCTCAGCTTCTGAAAGGAGCTCTCCCTTCTGCCTGGGTGTCCAGGGCAGGATTTAATTCCTAGTAAAAGTGAGGATGGTGATGGGCTCTGCTCCATCTGTGAGCTGGGGGTTGGGACAGGTGGGGGTCCCACTGTCAAATAGCTGCTATAACAGGATAGTTGTGGTGCCAATAGGACCCTCCCAGTGTCCCCCCAAATGATGTTTACAATCCACCAATGAAAATGGGAGTCACCAAAGACACCCACGTTCTAAGAATGGCCCAGGTTTTCATGTCAGCCACATCCTCAAGAGCAGTGGCTCTCCAGGTGTGGTTCCCAGGCCAGTGGTATCACCTGGGGACCTTGTCAGAAATGTAAATGTAACCGCAGTGGCGTGTGCCTGCAGTCCCAGGTACACCAGAGCCCGAGGAGGGAGGATTACCTGAGTCTGGGGTTTGGGGGTACAGTGAGTTGAGATCGCGCCACTGCCCTCCTGTCAGAATGACAAAGTGAGACCTGTCTCTTCAAAAAGCAAAAACCCTACCCCACCACAGAGTCAGACACTTTGGAGGTAGGGACCAGCAGTCTGTGTTTTACTGAACTCTCCAGGTGACTCTGATGTGCACCAAAGTTTGAGAACATCAGCCTTACAGCCTCTGAGGGACAGCCATCGTGTTGACAGAATGGACGTGGCCTTCTCCCTTCAGTGATAGGAGGCTGCCAGGAGCCTGCCTCTTGGGGACATTCACTGTTTGTGAGAAGTCCATTTCCTCTGCTCTCTCCATGGAGATGAATGCTTGACTAGTTCTTCTCAAAGCCAAGGGGGAAAGAGCTTTTCTTCTAAAGATGGCGTCGCGAGCACCAGCACATTGTTCCCTGGTTGGGTGATTGCTCAGCCACTGGGCCTGCCCCAGGAGAAAGGGGAGACATTGGTGGAAACACAGTAGAAGAGAATAGCCCGGAAGAGAAGGTGCATGGGTGATCACCTTCACTTCTGCACAGGAGCAGACAGTGCCCCCTGCGTGTCTGTAGGCCCAGTTGGACCAGCAAAGTGGGGTGAAGGAAATTGCAGCCAAGGACAAAGATAAGAGGATTCCAAGGCAATGGGGGTGGGCACCTCAGACAGGCTTGCTCACTCTCATGAGGGGCTCCCAATGGTAGGGAGCTTTGTGAGACCCAGACCCCCATCAGCACCACCCTGTTGGGATCACCACGTGTCCATACCAAACTTGCAGGTGACAACTTGCAAGTGTGTAATGGCCAACGGAAAAGACCCAAGCTGCCCTATAACCAGTCACATCAAGGGCCATGAGTGCCGCCTTTCTGTCCTTCCTACCCCAATGCCAAAAAGCTGCATTCACTGCAGGGAAAGGGTGTGTGAGTGAAGCCCCTCCCTGTGGCCTTAAAGTTGTCACCCAGCTGGGCTGGGAGGGCAGAGGCGGCATTAGTAGAATCTGATTGACTAGGAGATGGTCTTTTACATTTGGTAGTTCCAAGTGTTAAGAACTGGAATGAATGGCTTCAATGACAGGGAGAGCCTGGAAGTTGGGGAATCTGACCGAGAAGGAGGAGCCGGCCCCAGCAGGGAAGGAGCTCTTGGACAGAGCCAAGTTGGTAGCAGTTTTTGGAAAAGACCGTTTCAGTTCCTAGCATGGGGGAAACACCTCTCCTCCCCATCCCCACCACTTTGGGGGTGGTGGCCCTACAGTTTATATCTGGGGAGTCTGTGGCTCTGACAGGTGAGTAACTCCACAAGTGTTACCAGCTACCTGCGGCAGTGCTGGGACTGGAGACTGGAAGCCAATCCTTCAGCCCAGGCAGCCCCCAGGGGAGTCCTCCTTGGGAACTGGGAGGCCAGGGACCCAGTAGAAGTAGAGTAGGATTTACAGACCTTGGGAAGATCTTCTGCTAATGCTGGGCAGGTGTGGAAAGAGGTTAGCCCCAGGCCTGCTCACCACGGGAAAGACAATCAGAGTTTGGGTGGTGTGCAGCCTTGACAGTCATGTGAGCTCTTTGGGTTGGTAGGAAGACGTGTGTGTGAGAGAGAGAGATGGAGAATGAGATTGCTCGGGTCTAACACTCTGGGCAGCAGTGGCCAGTGAGAAGGGAGTAGAAGGATTCGAAGCTCTGCCTGTCCGCTGCCTCTTCCTTCAAGTCCTGCCACAGGGAACACTCAGTCCTCAGTCCTACCCCTTGCAAAGGCCAGGCCTCTGGAGCAGAGACACCCTCAAGCTAGGCATGACCCGAACAAGCTGAGGCTGACTTTGCCTGCCCCTGGCTGAAGAGTTTTCTTCACAATCAGCATTGCCTCTTAGACTCAGGCCTCTGAAGTCTGTGGTCAAGGAAGAGCAGCTCCAGGCTTTTAGGAGTTAGGGAGTGACCCACACAGCGTCTCTCTGACCCTGGACTCTGGATTCTGCCACCTCACACCTCCTGCGACGTGACCCCTCCTGGCCCTCCTTCCTCTCCAGCCACTCCTGTGTCCTTCACTGCCGCCTCCTCCTCCAACCTCAGCTGCCCTAAGAAAGGATCAGAAATGGCCTTGGGTACTTTTGTCTTAAGTAAATTGGGAGTTTTCAGGACTCCTTGTGTACCCTGTGTCCTCTGTGTGGTCGGCACAGGGAAGTCCTTTGACATACTGTAAACTCTCAAGTTTGCATCGTTAGCCCAAACTCTACTCTCACTTACCCTCCCTCTCTCCTGCTTGATATTTTCATTTGTATCTCACAGGCGTCTCAAACTCAGTATCCTTCAAACTCAACTTACCATTTTCTTTCGCAAATCTTATTGATTCTGTCTGCAAAATATATGTTACGTGCATCCCTTTTCCTTCGTCTTTTCTGCTGCATCTTTCCCGTGAACTTGCCCTGGCCAGGGCTGTCCTTACATCGCCTCCTACTCCACCCTCAACTTGTTGTCTGTGAAACAATTAGGGCCAGAGGATCACACTGCAATCCAGTGGTTTCCGTCTCCCGTGTAACCAGGACGGTTGCTCACTGTTTTCAGAATGAAATCTAATACCGTGCCATGCCCTCTGTGACCTGTCCTACCCTCTGGGTTAGCCGGTGAGGCTGTGCAGCCCTGTTTCCATTGTGCATTTTCATACTCGTGAAGGAGATATGAAGTCGTACTCTGACTGTGTGACTGGCTTTGGACAATGAAATGGGGAGCAAAAGTGATTTGAAAGCCAGTGCATGACTCGTTAACGTGCTTTCTTCTGCTACACGGATTAAGGAAGCAAGTATTTTTGTGGTGCCATAAATGGGAGATAAGATTGGGAAGCTGAGGCCAGGCGCCATGGCTCACGTCTGTAAATCCCAGAACTCCTGGGAGGCCCAAGGTGGGTGGATTGCTTGAGCTCAGGAGTTGGAGACCAGCCTGAGCAAGAGTGAGACCCCATCTCTAAAAAATAGCTGGGCATTGTGGCGGGCACCACAGCTACTTGGGAGGCTGTAGTCACAGCTACTTGGGAGGCTGAGAAAGGAGGATCACTTGAAGTCAGGAATTTGAGGTTGCTGTGAGTGATGACACTATGACACTCAATCCTAGGGTGACTCAAAAAAAAAAAAAAAAAAGAAGAGATTGGGCAGCTGAATGCGTATAATACTTGAAAGAGAGCTGCCCTGGAAGTTTGCCTCAATCCACAATACACTTTTTTTTTTTTTTTGGAGACATTCTTACTATGTCACCCTAGGTAGAGTGCTGTGACGTCACTTACAGCAACCTCAAACTCTTGGGCTTAATCGATTCTCTTGCCTCAGCCTCCTAAGAAGCTGGGACTACAGGCACCTGCCAAAATGCCCAGCTATTGTTTTTGTTGTAGTTGTCATTGTTTAGCAGACCTGGGTTAGGTTCAAACCTGCCTGCCTCAGTGTAAGTGGTTGGTGCCCTAACCACTGAGCTATGGGCACCAAGCCACAGTACACTTTTTATGGTGAAAGTTATGCTTCTGTTGTGAGATTTGGGGGTTACTTCTCACTGTAGCAAACCATGGCCTGTAATGATCAGTGCACGGCCTTAGCATCTTCCTCCCCTTGGACACTGTGTCTGAATCCCACTGGCCTCTTCCAGCTCCTGAAACACATCAGCATCCTCTGGTGTCAGAGTCATTGTTCGTCTTGTTCTCTCTGCCTGGCGTTTCTTACTTCCACTCACTGTTCTGCTTTGAGTCCTAAGTGAGAACAAATTAAAGGCAAAAGAAAAAGTCCAAGTCTGGACCTGGAAGAGTCTGTAAGTTAAGAGGCTGGAGCATGTTGGGTTGTGGGGCGGGAGAAAAAGAAAGAGATGAGCTGCTCATTTTCTAACTCATTCTCTCCATCAACATTTATTGAGCACGCTCTGTGCCCACTTATCCTAAGTGCTGGGGCAATAAGACATATCAAACTCCCTGATGTAACTGAGCTCACATGCTGGTAGGGGGATCCCCAAAGTAAAGGAGCAGTGGGGGGAGAAGGTACAGGACGGAGTGTAACAGTCATGAATAACCGAGAGGCAAGAGCATTTGAATTGGGAGGAGGTAGTTAGTCATCGTCAATTTTCATGGGAGAAGAAGCAGCTTGCAGGTGTGGGGGAGTGATGGCTGAGTGGGAGGTGAGATGTAATGAACTTTTAAAAATAATAATTGCTGCCTCTTACTGGGAGTGCCAGGGACTTTTACACATATCATATTTAATCCTTTCAAAAATGAGTATTACCTCTTTCATTTTACAGACGATGAAACCAAAGCTGAGATTAAGCTGGCCCAAATCACATGCTGAGAATGGCTGAATGAAAACTCAGGTTTGCTAACTCCACAGCTGGTGTATTCTCCATCATTATATAAGCAGGACAGAGGTGCCTGGCCCCAGCTGCCAGACCCACAGGAGCCTTTGGAACAAAGAAGAGAGAAAGATTAAATAGATGATGGGAAGAGAGGTTACTTCTGGGAATCTGCTTTAAACAAATGCAAAGGACAAAGATTTTTGGAAAAAAAATCTTGATTTTCATTAGAGTATTAAAAAACAAGAAGTGAATCTTATTAATTACACACAAGAAGAATCCCAACGAATGACTCACACTGGAGTGAATTTCTAGGTAGTCCAAGGAGCAGACACCTATATGATCTGGAGGTGATGACACTCGTACTTAACAACTCGGATTGGATGGGGATGGGCAAGACTAGATCTTCTTGAGGGAAAAAGGAAGGTGTGGGTGAAACTTCCTAGAGAGAGAATCTGATACATGGGAAAGGCACCTTAGGTGTGTTCACGTATCAGTACTAAAGTTAAACACTAACCAGGAGAGACGAGCTTTCTTCCCCATCACCCAAGTAACTGCTTCACTTTTTCTTAGGGTTAGAAATGTATATTTGATTCCCATAGAGGCTGACATGGGGCCAGTTGGTGGGGAACACATACTTCCCAAGTAGGAGTATTTGGTCTTATTTTATTCATTGCTCCCAAAGCATAAGAAGTTAATTGAGAGAGAGAGAGAGAAGAAAGGTAGAAAAGGGGTGATCTGTGATGAGGCTGGAATATACAGTCTCAGTGAGGTGAAAGATGACCAGTCCTTCCTAAAGACACCCTAAGGGGTAGGTGGCATTGATCTGACCCATTTACTCAGGGTGACCATACTTTGGGAAGCTCAAGCTGAACGCGTGTGGTCACTACTAATAAATGCAATGGCTTCTAAGTGAGGTGGTTCCCAGGCACAGCAATAAGAAACACGTTTGGAATTCTCAGAGCTCGTCTTCTCCAGACTGAGACCTTATCAGAAGGTATTCAAACAAGATCCCCCACACCCAATAGTCCACAGATATTGCTAATGGATTCCATCTGTTAGTCTCGGCTTCATGTTTCAAGATTGTCCATTTGCAGGGACAGATCAGGAGTCCTGCTGGACCTCCCCAAGGAGTGGGCATCCAGGCTCTAGTGCAATGTCTCCTCCTATCATCAGAGTGGGGCTGCCCTGACCAGAGAGGACACTTTCCTCTTTAGCTGTGAGCAATCTGGCCTGGGCAAAAAGTTTTTTAAAGGGCGAGACCGTGTTAGCACTCTGAAGTTCACCACCCACAGTTCCTGAGATGGGTTAGTCCAGTTCTTGCTCATAGCTAGAGGCTCGAGTTGTGTCTCTGCCTCCTCCGTTCCTTGCTGAGGACACAGATGGCCCCAAGGCTGAGACATCTGGCTAGGTAGAGCGCGTCAGGCCGGGCCATATAAGCCCAGGTTCCGGGCAGCCTGGGAGATCCTGGGAGTTTTCCTCTGAGGAAATGGATAGTGAGCTGGTTTGCCAGACCTGTGTGGGTGCTTTACGGAGGGAGGACACGGAATGCTGAATTTTAAGCCAGACTCCACTGCCTTTGTTTGGGTGTTTCCCGCCTGGCACTGAAGCTGGGCTGCCTCTGAGATTGGGGTTCCGTGCTGAGTCTGCCAATCGTTTTCAGACAGGTGCGCCTCTCCTTCCGCAGGGAGCCTTTGGTCGGACCCCAGGAGCTTGCCCCTGTGCTTCCCTTGAGGGTTGGTTCCCTGGGGGACGGCGTGGACCAAACGATGCATCTCCAGATGTGTGTGCCACGGAGACGCGACTGTCTCCAGACGCTGCCGGTCATCCTCCTCCACCAGCTCCTCCGCCTCGGCAGCGGCCTCCTCCGGGGACAGCGAGCGCCTTCCCTCTCTGTTAATCCAAACAGCACTGATCACGGGGTCAGTAGGAGCAGGCACGTTCCCTCCTGAGAAGAGAAGGCACAAGCAGTCTCACTGGAAGGGACACAGGCACCTCTCATTCAGGAAGTCTCAGAAAGAAGGTCATGCCCAGAATGTCAGGTGCCCGGTACACTGCACCTATGTATGTATCTGGATGTACACATAGTTCCACATGCACACGTGCACACACACACACACACTATCCCCCCCCACACACAATTATTAATTCATTCATCAATGAATGTATTTATTGAGGGCTTGATATGTACCAGGCATCATTTACCCATTTTATTATTATTATTTTTTGGAGACAGAGTGTCACTTTGTCACCATTAGTAGAGTGCTCTGGCATTATAGCTCACAGCAACCTCAATCTCTTGGACTCAAGCAATTCTCTGGCCTCAGCCTCCCAAGTAGCTGGGACTACAGGCCCCTGCATGCCCAGCTATTTTTAGAGATGAGGTCTCACTCTGGCTCAGGCTGGTCTTTACCTTGTGAGCTCAGGCAATCTACCCATCTCGGCCTCCCAGAGTGTTAGGATTTCAGGCATGTCAGTCACCCTCGGTAGAGCGCTGTGGTGTCATAGCTCACAGGAACTTCAAACTTGGGCTCAAGCGATCCTCTTCCTCAGTCTCCTGAGTAGCTGGACTACAGGCGCCCACCACAACACCCGGCTATTTTTAGAGATAGGGTCTTGCTCTTGTTCAGTCTGGTCTCAAACTCCTGAGCTCAAGCACTCTACCGCTCCCAGCCTATTAATATTTATTCTAAGTCCCAGGAATGCGTCAGTGGTCACTGAGACACAATCTACCCCTTCACGGATGTGTCATAGTGGGAATAAAAAGACATTAAGAAAATGAGTGTAGTTAATAACATTTCAGGTGGTAGCCAAGGTTATAGAGGTTAGTTATTTACTCAGTCACTCAGCAAACACATATTAACTTCCACCTATCAAATAGAAACATTCCAGCAGAATAGAGGATCAAAAACTGAAATGATAGCATGGATAAAGAATGACAACGGGCGGTGCCTGTGGCTCAGTGAGTAGGGCGCCAGCCCCATATACCGAGGGTGGCGGGTTCAAACCCAGCCCCTGCCAAACTGCAACAACAACAACAACAAAATAGCGGGGCATTGTGACGGGCACCTGTAGTCCCAGCTACTCGGTAGGCTGAGACAAGAGAATTGCCTAAGCCCAGGAGCTGGAGGTTGTTGTGAGCTATGAAGCCATAGCACTCTATTGAGGGCGATAAAGTGAGACTCTGTCTCTAAAAAAAACAAAACAAAACAACAACAAAAAAACGACAACAAAAACCTCAAGTGAGGGAATGAACTCTGGGGGGAGGGGTTGCTAACGCTGGAGACCAAAAGAAGAGCAAGGGGTGAGGGCACACACCCTCACATACGTAAGGATTCGCCCCGCTTTCCTGGCCAGGGTGTGGGAAGTCTCCCCTGAGAAAGCCATGCTGAGAGCTCCTTGCACGAACCTGCTGTAAGTTACGGAGTTACCAAGTGCGGGAGAAAGGCCGGCGCAGGGCACGGTGAGGTGAGATGCCTTTGGATCGTGTCCATTAAGAAGTGACATCTGTGATTCTGATTCTCAGGTGTGTGAAATATGGCATTTTCGTTTGATAGGTTTAAGTTAATATGTATTTGCTGAGTGACTGAGTAAGTAACTACCCTTGAGGCTGGGGCAGAGCTTTAGGAATCTTTCAGGTTATGCCTTGCAGACATGGGTGCTGTTTGGCTATGCCAATTAAGTTCCAACGGATCCCACTGGCTGGCAACAGCCCGAGTGATGAGAGAAGGGCTCCTTCAGTTCAGAGGCGCCACCTTTGTCTCCAAAAAGCAACATGCTTCCCACCCTGGACAGTGATTCCTTCCCCGCCTGGACTGGTGCGGGAAAGACCACGCAGCGCGTCCACCGAGCTGTGCGTCCACCATGGAAACCCTCAGGGCCCAACTTTCACCTTTGGGGGCCTCTTCCCTCCTCCCTTGCCCGTTAGAGGATGAAGGGCTGGGATTTAACACCTTCTTCTTTCTGAGCCAGGTGCTTCTAACCACGCCCCCCACCCCACCCCACCCATGAAATCTGAGTTCTCAAAGGGACGCGGCTTCTCCCTGTGGGGAGGGGGTTTCTGAGTCTGATCGCAGCTCAGCTTTGTGGCTACTGTCGGAGACTAAATGAGCCTGGGGTGGCTCATGGGGCCTCGAGCCCTGCGCTTTCTCTGGCCCAGCCAGACACCAGGTGTTGGCAATGCCACCTCCTCTTTCTCCAGAGCCAGTTTCTCTGGTTTGAGGCAGAGCTCCTGGCACCCTGCTCGGCCTCACAGGGGGGCCGGCCTGACTAGTCTGGCAAGAGCAGAGGCCAGGAGCAGTGCTGGCCGCCAGAGGCCGGGCTGAGGTCCTGCGGCTGGGAGAGCTGGGCTGGACAGGACTCTCTGAGCCCGGGTGCCTGTTCCTCGCACAGCCTGCCCCCCTCCCGCCCAGCCCTACCTTTCGGGAGCACCACGAGGTGGGCCTGGGCCCTCTGCTGCCTCCTCAGGCCTTCATACTGGGCTCGCAGGAGCTGGATACTGACCGGGGGCCCTTTCCCTGGAGCCTGTGTCCCGGAGCCCTCAGCCATGAAGCAAGACCCCAGCTGCCAGCAGTGGGGCAGGGCAGGGCAGGGGCAGGACAAGCCTTTCATCCGGATCCGGGAGGAAAGCAAACACCCAGGACAGGCGGGGCAGGGTAGCGGGGAGGTGAGAGAAGAAAGGAGGGTGGAAAGGGGGAGCCCCAATGAGGAGGGAGGGGAGAGACAAGGCCAGGGAGAAAGCAGAGGGGAGGAGGAGGAGAAAAAGCAGGGTGACAAGGAAGGAAGAGAAGCAAAGGGGGGAGGGGTGAACAGGAGAGAGAAGAGAGTATGGGGGAGGGGAGTACAGGGGGAGGTAGGGAAGGAAAAGCGGGGAAGGGACGGGGCTGAAGAGAAAGGCAGGCACAGCTGCTCAGAGTCCTTCTGGGAGCCCAGGATGTGTTTTATTCCAGGTCCTTGCAGGGCTTGATCCTAATGTCTAGAATCCATTTCCAAGAGCCATGGTGAAGTCTCCCGTTTCCTGCAGAGCTACAACTGGGGTAGGGAATGCCAAGTGCTGCTGAGCTCACACGTCTTGGACTAGAACGTGGCACTCAGGGAGCAACCTGCCGGTTCAGTTTGCAGTTGCTCAGACCAACATGCCCAGCAGCCTCAGGAAGCTGGTGCCTCTGAGTGCACCCCACCCCCCTGCCGTGTCTTCCCAAGATCTCTGCTCAGCACTCAATGCACACCCCAAGTACAAGCCAGCCCCAAAGTGGGCTGTGGGGACAGAGCCCCCACCCCTTTGACATTTGATGCAGCTTCTACATTCTCAGCGTTTCCCAGCCAAGTGGTAAAGTGGTGTTGATCTCACCCACAGCTAGGCACACCTCATCCTCTGCCTCCAGCCCCACCATCTCCAAATCCCTTCCAAGTGCCAGACCTCTGACCTATCCTTGCTCCAGTTGGTCAGCAAAGTCTTTTCCTATTTTCTATCACAGTGCTTATGGAGGCTGAACCCAGGAGATGTTCTGGAGGTTAAGCAGACAGTAGCCTGTTATTGGATACTGGAGGGGAGTATGGAGTGAAGACCTTTACTGGGTAGTGTATTAGTTTGCTAGGCTGCCATAACAAAAGACCACAGACTAGGTGTCTCTAACAACATTGATTGTCTCACAGCTCTGGAGTTAGAAGTCCAAGGTCAAGGTGTCAGCAGGCTTGGTTCCTTCTGGGGGCTACCAGAGAGTATCTGTTCCATGCCTTGTACCTAGCTTCTGGTGGTTTTCTGGCAACCTCTGGTATTCCTTGGCTTGTAAAAAAAATCACCAGATCTCTGCCTTCATCTTCACATAATGTTCTCTCTCTGTCCAAATTTCCTAGTTTTATGAGGACCCAGTTATACTGGATCACAGCCTGATCTAGTGACCTCATCTTAATTTTACTAATTACATCTGCAATGACTCCGTATCCAAATAAGTTCACATTCTGTGGTATGGGAATTAGGGCTTCAACATATAAACTTGGGGTGAGCGTGGAAACAGTTGAACCCAGACAAGGTGGAGGGATGAGAAGTCCGTTCCCAGAGGCGTGCGCAGAGAGGAGCAGATGAAGGGGAGAAAGAGGAGGTGGGATTTGCTTCCGATATTCCATCTGAGGTGCCTGTGGCCTTTGAGTCCTTGTAAGCATGGTGTCCATCCCATGGGAGGGAGTGAGAAGCTTGCTAGGGAGATGTGAGCTGGAAATGCAGATGTCATTGCTGGTGAAAATGATACAGTTCATCACTGGAGAAGCTTGACCAATAGATAATCAGAAATATATAGAATTGAGAGATAGCCCAGATGGCTTTTTCTCTTTCCTTTTCCCTGAGTATCGGGCAGTAGAGACACCTCCTCTTTATTCCCCTACTGTCCCCCTTCTCTTGGCCTGTCCTGGGTCTAACTCCTTCCGATTAGCTTCTGCTTCACTCCTGGGGGGGACGAGGGGGTAAATGGAGGCTGGGTGGAGCTTCTGTAAGACTACTCCTTGACATAGCCCTTGTGCTATTGCTTTTTTCTTTTTTAAGTCATTTTCTTTTCCCTGTCTCATCAAGACCTCCCCAGTTATTCTGGCTTGAGTCAGGAAGGGCTTCACCACTGTAATGGGTATGCGCTCTTGGAGTCTGGCCAAGAGGACAGAGGACAAGCCGACCCCGTCTCTTGGGGAATGGGAGGCTTCAGCTCATACCTGTCAGCTCCAGTCTTACAACTGGATGGAATTTTCAATTCAAGAGAGAAACTCAAAAGACCAAACTCTGGGAAGATTAATATTTAAGGGCCAGAAAGTTGTTGAATAGAGAGTGTTGAAAACTGAAAAATTTCAGTCAAAATGATAGGAGAAAAAAAACTAAACAAAACCAAAAACACAAAGAGAGGCATCCCAGCCAGTAAGGAAGGAGGGATGCCAGGTGGCCAAATAGGGGAGGACAGAATCTCATCTCCCCACCTCCCTTATACAGAGAGGGATGGACACCATCCTTACAAGGACAGTTACTGATTCTTATCACATTAAAAGGAACCGCTGAGAACAGGACAGTCTCCTGGCAGGTCTAGCGACATTTTTGTGACTTGGGGGCAACCCCCCAAGTAACTCAGTGTTCTGGAATGAGATAAGATCATTAGTAAGCATGTGTTAAACATTGATGCTTGGGACTTCTTCACGGGGGGTGTGGGGGACATGTGAGGAAAGATCACATGGCAGTCCTTATGCATGCAGCCCTGTAATTACCTTAAGGCTCCACATCCGTTGTGCATGTAATTACCTTAACTCTCCACACTTGTGTATAACCTCAATAAACAGCCGTTGTGGAGGGGGCTCTGGGCCGCCCCGCACTTAAGGTTAGCCCGCCTCCCACAAGCTTGTACTTCTAATCCATGTCACGCCTGGTTCCTTTGTGCAGTGACCCAGACCAGGGGGGTCACCATAGGAGTTATGACACTTGTGGACTAGCATCTGAGCGGTTTTTGCAGGGGCTTGGTTATCAGTCTGGCTACACATTGAACACACCGCTGCGTGAGCACCTCCCCTACACATTCAGATTTAATTAGTCTGGGGTGCTACGTGGTATATTTCTTAAGTTCTCACTGCTCTAGAGAGCCATTTGCCCTGTTTTCTGAGTCCTGGGGTCTTTCACTAAGACACAGGTGGTGAAAAATAGCCAAAGTTTCTTTGTTCCAGTTTATCAGCAGGTCTCTCTATCATGAGCTGAAGGTAAGAGCGACCCACACTAGTCCAGCTGTACCTGCCATAAAATCGGGTTCAATTTCTATTATATTTTGGCCTTTGTACCGTCAGCCTTCTTTTGTTGTTATTAACAGTTTTCGTCTTCTCTGTGTGTGCATGTTTGAGGTATTTCAATGGGCAAGTAGGTCGAGGCTCCATCTCCTAGTTGCACACCTTTGGGGAGCATGGGAACTTATCCATCTTTCAGTTCATACATTTTCTCTCTTTCTTATAAAACTCAAATCTTTCATCCATTTGGAATTGGTTTTAGAGTGTTTGGTATAAGGCAAGGATCTAGATATTTTTCTCCCCAAATAATTGCCCAATCATGTCAATACCACTTATTAAATAAACTTTCCTTTTCTTGTGATTTGTGATAATAATGTTAAGAAAAAACTGGCAACTGCATCTCATCCTAGGGAGTCTTCAGAAATAAATAAAAAATATGAGTCTGGAGCCCTTCCTGGGCTGCTGCCAGTAGTGGTGACCTTTATTATCCAGGAAGGTTTTGGGCAGGCGCTGGAAGCCAGCTGCAAAGTTGCTCTGGGTTCAAGATTCTGGAGTAGGGTTGAGATGCTCAGTTATTTGGGGAATATTTTCTTTTTCTATCTGTATATAGACTGTACTGAACTTGAAAGGTAATGTTTGTCGTTGAGGGATGAGCCAGGTCTTAATCTAACAGGTCAGCTCATTAAAGGATCCCCTGCCCCCACAGCTCTTACTGAAGATTATGGTAAAAGAAATCAGACTAGAGGATTCAGGTGGACTCCTGCCCATGGGATTGCAGCTGCTCTGTGAGACTCAGGTGGCAGCAGATAGCACTTACCACTGGCACACTACTCCAGAGTGCAGGACTCCAACTGGAGGCCCCAGAACACAGAGGCTGGAGAGCGGTGGGCAGAGAGGCAGAGGCTTGGAGGAGGAAGCCCTTAGAGGAGATCTGAGAGCCAAAGGCTGAGATGTAGTGCATACTGTGACGGACAGTCGAGACAGGCCACACGACATGGTCAATCTTTTTCTGCAGGAGGACCTCAGTTTGGGTTTTTTTCTCCTTTTTTTTAGTAGAGACAGGGGTCTTGCTATGTTGCCTAGGCTTAATCTCAACCTTGGCCTCAAGCAATCCTCATACCTTAGCCTCCCAAAGTGCTGGGATTATAGGTGTGAGCCATCACATCTCGGCCAATTTGGGGCTCTTTCCACTGGAGACTCCAGAAAGCTTAAGTAGTCATTATTTTTGGCTTTTCCTCTCCACTACAATAATTTTATCCTGAGGTTATCCGCCTCTACACCTAGTGGGGTAGCCTTAGAGAAACCAAGAGGGCAAGATGGCAAGGAAAGGAAGACCCCATGGCTCTCTTCTCTCTGACTCCAGGGAAGAGGGGCCTTGTCCTGTGGAGTGGGCTGTGACTTGAGGGGTACATGTCACGACCCGCAGTGTCTCCAGGAGAGCTAGGTGTGATTAGGACAGACTTAGGATCTGAAGAAGGGCGTCGAGACACACCAACTCATGAAAAAAGACTTACAGAGAGAGGCTGAAAAAGTAGAGGGTAAGCCAGGCCCAAGAAAACAACAGTTACATTCTTTGAGCCCAACCTGCTAGGGATCAGGTATGTGCTGATCACTATGGAGATAATAAATGTTTTCTTTATGATAAAATGTGCATCACATAAAATTGATCATTTTACCCCCTTTTTTAAGTGTACAATTCGGTGGCCTTAAGTTCATCTAGGATGCCGTGCAATAATCACCACTGTCCATTTCCAGAACATTTTTAATAGCTCAAAGACAAGTCTGTACTCAGTAAATAATAACTCCTTGGGCTCCCCTTCCCCAGTCCCTGGCAACCTCTAATATGCTTTTTGTCTATATGAATTTGTCTGTTTTAGGTACTTCATGTAAGTGGAATCATTCAATATTTGCCCTTTGGGTCTAGCTTATGTAGGCATCAGAAATATATTCCTTTGACGGCTGAGTATGTTCATTGGATGAATATTCCACAATTGGTTCATCCACCCAGCTGTTGATGGACACTGGGGGTGTTTTCTCTTTTTGGTCACTGTATGTGTCCGAATTCCTGTTCCATCCTTTCGGAACTGATGGATCACGAGGTAATTTGGTTTAACTTTTTGAAGAAGAGTCAAAATCGAATTTAATTTCCCATGAGAACACTGAGAAAAGCAGCATTACTCTCCTTTCTCCTCCTCTTTTTCTACCACATTCTTCTCTAGGCCCTGGAAATTACAAGCTCTAAAAGATCCCTCAAAGGCACGCCCCTGTCTCCAGGTCCACCAGCACACGCCCTCTGTGTTGTCCTCGTTCCTTTTCTCAGGCACCAGCGTCTTCCTTGGCCTCCCTGCCTGCCCTGTCCTGTCCTGTCCATCCTCCTCACAGGGTCAGTGCCCTCCCAGAAGCACAGAGCCAGTTGGATCTGGTAGCGTCCCCCCCCCACCACCACCCCCGCTCACTCCTTCAGCGGGTCCCCAGTGTACTCAAACTCCTGTTCAAATCCTTCTCCTGGCCCCGGAGCTTGTCCTGTCCTGGGTCCATCTCACCTCTCCAGTCTGTGCCGACGTTTCCCATGCTGTCCGGAGGATAGCCTGTAAGAGGGTCACAGATGCCCAAGCCTGAGCTGCACAGCCCCGGGGCCAGGTGCCTCCAGTGGCAAACAGTCCTCTACGTACTGCAGCGGCCAATACAAACAGTGCCATTTCTCCAGGTGTGCCACGATGTGAACAGGGGAGAAAGTTCTCCCAAGGCTTTAGCCTTCTCTCCATTTTCTTGAATTATTTCAATGTCTCTTCTCCCCTGGACTGCTGGGTTGTGCTGTTCTCTGTCTTCTAGAATCCTCCTCTCCCCAGACCCCAACTCTACCTTCATTGCATTCCACCCTTTGTAGCACCCACCTGTCTCCTTCAGTGAACTAGTAATCACCTTCAGTTCTCTGCAGGTTAAGAGCGTGGACTATGAAGCCAGACCATGTGGATGTGCATTCTACCCTCCCTGCTCTCAGCAACTCTCCCCTTGCTCTCTACCTTCTATTTCTTTTTTAGATAGAGTCTCACTGTGTGGCCCTGGGTAGAGTGCTGTGGTGTCACAGCTCACAGCAACTTGAAACTCCTGGGCTCAAGGGATTCTCTCGCCTCAGCCTCCAAAGAAGCTGGGATAACAGGTGCCTGCCAGAATGCCCGGCTATTTTTAGACATGAGGTCTCACTCTGGCTCAGGCTGGTCTCGAACCTGTGAACTCAGGCAGTGCATCTGCCTCGGCCTCCCAGAGTGCTGGGATTACAGGCCTGAGCCACTGCGCCTGGCCTTCGCTTTCTACGTTCTAGACAAGATTTCTCCTCTTCACAATGTGACTTGGGGCCAGTCACTTAACTTCGCTGTGCCTGAAGATAGAGCAGTTCCCACAGAGAGGGAGGGGCCGAGCTGAGCGAACGTACAGGACAGACTGCGTGGAGCAGCGCCTTCCCGGGGCTAGGCACTGTGGCAGCTGTGTCTGCATCATCTCATGTGTCCTCACAACAATTATGTGGGGTAGATGTTATTTATTGGCAGCATCCCCGTCTTCCAGAGGAGAAACTTGGCGTTCGTCATAGGTGAGTGGCTTAGCCAAGACCAGGACGCTCCCTCTCCAGACACCCTTCATCCTCAGTGCTCCCCACCCACGGGGCATCACTGGAGCCGCAGAGCCATAGGCTGGAATACCCTTTGCCTGAACAGTGACGTCCTGGCCTCCAGCCTTGATTAGGATCCAGCAAACCTCAGTCTGGCCAACTGAAGCAGAGAGAGATTTCTCATGGGAATTGGATGTAGATGAATTGATCAGGGAGGCAGCAAGAGCAGCATGACCCCCCACCCCACTCTGCCTTTGCTCCTGTATGTTTCCCAGGGTGGCATACACGTTATCTTCCATCCCACATACCCTTTTGCAAGTGAGCTTACCACTCCTTCATCAAGAGGAGTGTCTGTCGCCTTCCTGAACCGGGGTTGGGCGGGTGGCATCATTAGGCCAACAGACCATGGTAGAAATGACGCCGCACCTGTTTCTGCTGCAGCTCTTCCTTGTGGCTTCTTGCAGCTTCTGCTTCTTGTTTTTGTTTTTAGAGACAGAATCTCAAGCTGTCACTCTGGGTAGAGTGCCGTAGCCCACAGCTCACAGCAACCACAAATTCTTGGGCTTAAGCGATTCTCTTGCCTCAGCCTCCCGAGTACCTGGGACTAGAAGCACCTGCCTCAATGCCCAGCTATTTTTTGGTTGTAGTTGTCATTGTTGTTTGGCAGGCCCGAGTTGGATTCGAACCCTCCAGCGCTGGTGTATGTGGCTGGTGCCTTAACTGCTGAGCTACAGGCACCGAGCCAGTTTCCTGCTTTTTGGATGCTTGCTTTTGAGATGTGCTTTCTCTGAGTCTGGGCTCCATGCTGTGAGCAGCCTGAAGGACACAGAACTGCTGCATGTCTGTGCTTTAGCCAACAGCCAGCATCAGCTGCCCACGAGTGAGCCCAGGGGACATCTGACCAGGTGAGCCTTCAGATAACTGCAGCCCAGCTGGCATTGGAATGTCACAATGAGAGACCCCAACAGTAAACTGCATACCTGAGCCTGACCAATACACAGAACATGAGAAATCATCATAAACTATTGTCTTAAGTCACTAAGTTTTGGGATGGTTTGTGGCTCATTACATAGTAATAGATAGGAATAGGGAAACTGTATGTTATATTTAGAAAACTTTAGGACAACCACTGGCCCCCGAACCATGCCACCTCTGTCATGAACCACACCTACCTAACGGACACCTCTCTGCCCATAAAAAGCCCAAGAAAGTGCATCTTTGTTGGTCAACCCAAAGCATATCTGGGTTCCTAGCTGCAAGAAAGTTTGGAAAATGTAGCCTTTTAAAGTTTCCCAGCATTTGTAAGATGAAAGATTGAAATAGATACAGAAGAAAGTAATCCACAGCATCAGCCACCCGTCCTAATTCCCAAATGACCAAGCCACTGCAAGGCTCAAAAAGAAAAAAAAATGTTTAATTCATTCATGCTGCATAATTTAGTCTATCTCTTCACTCAAACATCCTTTGCATTCATTACTCTAGAGATCTTTGGGACACAGTTTATCACACTCAATTATTACAATGTTCAAAGAGGTCTTGTCTGTGTGTTACTGAATATCTATTTCACTTCTGAGAGTTCTTTGATCTTTGCTATCTTTTTAGCACATACAAAGAGCAATTGAAGCAAAATGATAACGCTTGGATGATTGGTTACATTTTAACCAAAAGGATGTAGAAGTCTTTGTAGGTTGGACTCATTTGTACATAGAAATGAAGTACTTTACAGTCTAAAAACACAGATAAAATTTATTTAACAATTTCTGGTACAGGTTTCTTTCCGTTGAGGTAAGACTCACACAAAATTCACCATTTTAACCATTTGAGAGAAAACAACTCAGAGGCATTTATAATAGTACATTCACAAGGTTGTACAACCAACCACGACCTCTATCTAGTTCCAAAATATTTTCCTCATTCCAAACAGAAACCTCATCTCAATCCACGGTCACTCTCCTTTTCCCTCCGCCCCAGGCCCTCCAGATCACTAATTTGCTTTTTGTCTTAATGGATTTGCCCACTCTGGATATGTCACATAAATGGGACCACACAACATGTGTCCTTTTGCGACTGAGGTTCATCTATGTTGTAACATGTGTCAATAGTTCACTCCTTGTGACGGTTGAACAATAGTCCATTGTATGGCTATATCACTTGGGTACCCGTTTTTCCACTGATGAACATTTGGGTTGTTCTCGCATATTGGCCAAAAGGTGTATAGGTTTTGTTTGAATACCTGTTTTTGGTTCTTTGGGATGTATAATACCTAGGAGTGGAATTGCTGGGTCGTGTGATTGGTGTAAGCTATTGCCATTGCAAAACTTCCTTGGCTAAAAATTGGTTGCGGTTCAATGATATTAAAATATATACATATATATTTTTTGTAGAGATAGAGTCTTACTTTATCATCCTTGGTAGAGTGCCATGGCGTCACACAGCTCACAGCATCCTCCAACTCTCGGGTTTAGGCAATTCTCTTGCTTCAGCCTCTGGAGTAGCCGGGACCACAGGCACCCGCCATAATGCCTGGCTATTTTTTTGTTGTAGTTCGGCACGGGCTGGGTTTGAACCTGCCACCCTTGGTATATAGGGCTAGTGCCTTACTGACTGAGCCACAGGCACTGCCCAATATTAAAATATTTTTGCATTTAATATTTTGACTTTTCTTTTAATAGGTCAAAAGCTTTGCCCTATAGCAGACCTGGCTTTTGTGCACTAATTGGTGAGTGTGATTGGTTTTTTAGAAAGGGGATTATAGTTTACAATTTTTCATCAAGTACTGGCAAAATAACTCCCTGAGTAAAGCAAGGTTTTGATAGAAAACAGCAGCATCTGACCTATTTGTACGTATTTTCCCATCCCTACTTATTTCAAGTGAATTGAGAGTTGGTTGTGAAAAATGCACAAAAGCTCTTCCAAATATGTGTCCATTTTTTTTTTTTATTTTTTGGAAACAGGGTCTCATTTTGTTGTCCCTGGTAGAGTGCAGTGGCATCATAACTCACAGCAACCTCAAACTCTTGGGCTCAAGTGGTTCTTTTGCCTCAGCCCTCCAAGAAGCTGGGACTCTGGTCTCCCAACGCAATGCTTGGCTATTTTTAGAGATGAGGTCTTGCTCTGGCTCAGTCTGGTCTCGAACCTGTGAGCTCAGGCCATCCATCCACCTCAGACTCCCAGAGTGCTAGGATTGCAGGCACAGGCCACCACACCGGCCTTGTGGGTCCAGTTTGAATCCTTACCCATACAGTTGCTGTTTTGTGTGATGATTGTATAAAATCATTAAGTAAAATTTAGTGTAGTGATTATAATATCTGGAGTCTTCTGTCAGAATTCCTAAGTTTGAATTTTGGCAGTTCCATTTACTACTTCTGATAATTATATCTTGGGGAAGCTTCTTTCTCTGTGCCTCAGTATCCTCATCCATAAAATGGAGCGAATAATAGGATCTTTAAAAGGATGCAAAGTCCTTAAAACATGGTATAAATGAAGCCCGCACACTGTACCCCATGATTGCACTAATGTACACAGCTATGATTTAATAAAAAATAAAAATTAAAAAAGAAAAGAAAAATTTAAAAGAGGTCTTTGATTCCTTTATATTTTAAAAACAAGAGGTACACATGAAAAAGTTACTGGTTTCACTATATTCATTTCATTTCACTATAGGATTCTTCTCCATTGGCCTTTTAATTGATCTCTAACTTACTTATAAAATGCATATAAACTACAAGAAAATAGACATTTATTTCTAAATTGCACGCCAATTTTATACTTTATGTATTAGTATGTAACTGCATATTAAATAAATATTGAAAGTTTTAACTATAAAAATGGTATAAAATGAGATCAGTATTTATAGAATACAGATAATTACAATACCTATAAACAAGATAATAAATTAGTAGTACCAGTTCTTCCAAAGGAGTTCCTTACTGTTTTTAGTTTTGACAATGCCTATCACTTTTTACAAAAGAGTCCCCCCCCAAATATAACATATAAAACTACTGAAGGAACATTATGGGACAACAAAAGAATATTTTGTCTCATACACCTAGAAAGAGACATTACAAAATTTTAAAATAATTTCACCAATAACAAAACCCAATGTACTATAACAGCCCCCATCTTTCAGTTTTAAGGTCAAGATTCTTTCATTCATTCAAGAAGCACTCATTCAGCTACTACAGTATTCCAGAAGCAGTACTTAGTATGGAAGAGTGAATGAAACAGGCATTATCCTCTTGTAACTTTTAGTGCAGTGGTGAGGACAGAAATGAAAAAACCAAGTTAACTAATTGTATAATTACCATTTATGATAAATAATGTGGAAAAAACATTTAGGGAGGTGCCTGGAACTTAGAGAGTGCACAGTAAAGTTACCTATGACTAGTAATTATTCAAATAATGATTACAATTTATTCAGAATATTCACCTTGTTTTGTTTTTTTTGAGACAGAGCGTCAAGCTGTCACAGCTCATAGCAACCTTCAATTCCTGGGCTCAAGCGAGTCTCCTGCCTCTGCCTCCCAAGTAGCCAGGACTACAGGTGCCCGCCACAAGGCCTGGCCATTTTTTGTTTGCAGCTGCCATTGTTGTTTGGCGGGCCTGGGCTGGATTTGAACCTGCCAGCTCAGGTGTACATGGCTGGCACCTTAGCCCATTGAGCCACTGGCGCCAAGCCTATTCACCTGTTTTGTTTTGTTTTTTAATCTATCATTTTAAGCTTCTAGCCCTCTAGTGGGGACTTTGAGTAATAGCCACACAAACAACAGAAAAGTCTAGTGCTTTAGTGATAAAATTTCTCCTGAAGGTTGAGATACCCAACATGGTATCAGACAGGCCACGTCAGACACTTCCTCAACAGCCCCCCTTCTGGGAAGCTCAGCGGCTCCCTGTGGCTGCTCTGGTGCCATGTGACCTCATTCCTCTCCCAGGGTCACCATCTGTGGTTAGTCACAGGTCTGATAAGTTCTACAAATAGGGCTCCCCGTACAGGAGAGTGGTGGCCCAGCTAATCAGATCTTCAAAATAGAGCAAAAAAAAAAAGAGCCCCTCAATGTAAAGTCAAAAGAAAAAACAAGGAGAGTATGTGAACCGTGATGATGACGGCAGAGCTTCAGAGTGAAGAAGGCCTGAGGCCAAGACTGCCTCCCATCCCAAAGATATTGGACTACTTCAGGGAACTCGAGGTGGGGCTCGGGACTATCATCTTTTCCCTACCCTGAACATCTTTAGCCTCAACTCTAATTAACCCAGGTGTTTTTAACATCAAAGAGTCCAGCCAACATTTCATCCTTTCCTGCCCCCTCAAAAATAGCCATCTCATCCCAGTCTTACAGGTGAAGTACCAGGGTCAGCCAGGTTGAGCAACCCACCTGAGGCCTTGCGGCTGGTAACCGGCAGCCTGGGTGGTACCGCCCCTCCTTTCTGTTCTCAAAGCTTGTGCTCCCTCTGGTACCCCATACTCCACACCTGACTTTACTAGGATTATGAGATTAGATGTTCTCCTCACCTCTCATTAAAGAAAAACCCTCTTTTAAAAATTATTGTAATCTTAGCACTCTGGGAGGCGGAGGCAGGTGGATTGCTTGAGCTCAGGAGTTTGAGTCCAGCCCAGGCTATATAGTGACACCCGGTCTTTTTGAAAAAAAAAAAAAAAAAAAAAAAAGCTGTCGGGGCAGTGGCTCATGCCTGTAATTCCAGCACTCTGGGAGGCTGAAGCAGGTGGATTGCTTGAGCTTAGGAGTTTGAGACCAGTCTGAGCAAGAGCAAGACCCTGTCTCTACTTAAAAATAGAAAAACTGAAGTGAGAGGATCACTTGAACCTAAGAACTTGAGGTTGCTGTGAGCTATAATGCCAATGCACTCTAGTCAGGGCAACAGAGTGAGATTCTGCCTCAAAAAAATAAAAATAAAATATAAAGGCTCGGCGCCTGTGGCTCAATGGGCTAAGGTGCCAGCTACATACACCTGAGCTGGCGGGTTCAAATCCAGCCTGGGCCTGCCAAACAACAATGACGGCTGCAACCAAAAGATGGCCTGGCGTTGTAGTGGGCACCTGTAGTCCCAGCTACTTGGGAGGCGGAGGCAAGAGACTCACTTGAGCCTAGGAATTGGAGGTTGCTGTGAGCTGTGATGCCACAGCACTCTATCCAGGGTGACAACTTGAGGCTCTGTCTCAAAAATAAATAAATAAAATATAAAAAAATTACTAAGTTAAACAATTTAATCACATTATGAGGCAATGTTTTGTGTAAGCTTTCAAATTAACATCCCGGAGTAACTGAGCCCTTGCTGGGCAATCTTTGAGTTTCCCTTTAATCTACTCCTACTACAATTGATCATTGAAAAGTCTTCCCCAGCAGTTCAGGCCCATGGGCTTGGGGGGTACTCTCTGTTTCAGCAGCAGTTAGGTGAGTGTTAGGCTACATTAATTCAGAGCCTCTCAATCCTGAATGCATATTACAAACCATTTGGGTAACTGTTAAAGATTACTTCTGCTGGGGCTTCATACCACACCAATTAAGTCCACGTCACAAGAGGAGGACCCCAGGCCTCAATACTTTAAAAAAGTGTACAACCCAGGCCAAGAACCCCTGAACTATGTAAACAGTTGCTTAGTAGGTTACCTGTTTTCAGAGAAACTTTTCTGTCCACATTCTTGGCTGGTCTCTTTGCAGAGATGCGCTTCTGCGGTAGTGATGGAGTGATAGTGTGATAGTGGGCGTGGCCTGCTTCTGGGCTCTGTCTTCCTAGCTTGCTGATTGGAGCCCTTGGCCCTGTCTTCACGTTAAGTAGGGCTCAGACCCTCTGCACTACCCCTTGAACTCTGAACCTATTACACAGAATTCTAGGAAGAATAGCAAATCTAATTTCATGGGCTTTCAGCCTGGACTTTACCCACAGCTATGAGACTTGTAAATCTGACTGGTCTTTTTTTTTTTTTTAGGGGACGTAGATATTTATTTAGCTTTCATACATATTGTGGAACATTTTCTTAATCACTATATGAAGACATTGATATTCTACATTTAATAAGTTTCACCAGTACCCTGCTAAGATGCACCGTAGGTATGATCTCACTAATTGCCCTCCCTCCACCCATCCTCCCCTCTCCCCTCATGGAAGAACCCAAATGCCCATCGACCCACGAATGGATTAATAAACTGTGGTACATGTATACCATAGAATACTATGCAGCCTTAAAGAAAGATGGAGACTTTACCTCTTTTGTGTTTACATGGATGGAGCTGGAACATATTCTTCTTAGCAAAGTATCTCAAGAATGGAAGAAAAAGTATCCATGTACTCAGCCCTAATATGAAGCTAATTTATAGCTTTCATATGAAGGTTAAAACCCAATTATAGCACAAGAATACAGGGACTCTGACTAGTCTTATTCCTCAGACCTGGGCTCCTGCTCAGACTATTATGCAATTCGTGGGCCTTTGGTCTGCTGGGAGCCTCTGAAAGAGCACGTTCACTTGTGTGCAGTTCTAACTGTGCAAACTAAACTCCAGGGAAATTAAAAAGTCCTGCTGGTTTTGGTTTTTGTTCTTACCAAAGATTTCTGCTGCCTCTGTGTCTTTTGGAAAATGACTTTTGGATCCCAAGAGGTTTGGCTAATGACTTACAGAAATTACCTAATTTGAACTAGCCAGGTCAGAGTTGTTCAATTTGGCATAATTTCCTCTTAAGTTTTGACATTTGATTTGGCTGCTCTTTCTGACATTCTAATTGCCTGTTTTCATTTTTTGTTTTTGGTGGATTGTGGGGATGTGGTAAGGCCCAGAGCAAATGACCCTTTAAGAATCAAAGTCTAGTTCAATGTTTGCTGAGTTTTCATTGGTCCTCAGTGGTTTGGTTTGCCTCAGGAACTCTGGTGGAGACAGAGCTGGATGGCTTCCCCATTGGAGAATGACTAAGGCATAAGCCATTTATGTGTCTCTATTTAGCTTCTATGTCCCCAAATATAACCCACCCCTCCTAGGAGAACGGGCATTCTCTGAATAGTCAAAGCAGAAGGAAGGTATCGGTGAAACTGTTTCTTAAAAGTATAAAGGAATTATTCAAGAAAGCCACAGTTTTTAATTTGTAAAAAAAAAATTATTTTATTAAATCATATCTGTGTACATTAATGCATTTATGGGGTACAATGTGCTGATTTTATATAAAATTTGGAATGCTTACATCAAATTGGTTAACATAGTCTTCACCTCACTTAATTATTTGTTGTACTAAGACATTTATACTCTACTCTTAATAGATTTGACATGTACCCTTGCAATATGCACCATAGGGGAAGTCTCCCGAATTACTCTTCCTCCAGCCAGCCTCCCTCCTTCCCTCCCCTCAGCCTCCCCTTCTCTCCTTCATCCTGGGCTATAGTTGTTTTATCATTCATATGAAAGTGTGGGTGATTATATATTGGTTTCATAATAGTACTGAGTACATTGGATACTTTTTCTTCCATTCTTGAGATACTTTTCTAAGAAGACTATGTTCCAGCTCCATCCATGTAAACATAAAAGATGTAAAGTCTCCATCTTTTTTGTGGCTGCACAATATTCCATGGTATACAATTTGTTAATCCATTCGGGGGTTGATGGGCACTTGGGCTGCTTCCATGACTAACTCCAGAGAGATTAGCCCACATCACAAAATCCCAAAACTACAGATGTTGGCGTGGATGTGGAGAGAAGGGAATGCTTCTGCACTGCTGGTGGGAATGCAAACTGATACGTTCCTTTTGGAAAGAAGTTTGGAGAACACTGAGGGATCTAAAAATAGATCTGCCATTCGATCCTGCAATTCCTCTATATATCCAGATGAACAAAAATCCTTTTACAACAAAGATATTTGCACCAAAATGTTTATTGAAGCTCAATTCATAAAAAGAATTATTAAATCTTTATATCGTTAGAAAAAATAAAACTGCTCAATTTAAGTATTCTATGTCTAGCCACTTGCCAATAGAGAGAATTACAATCAGTATCCCATTTCACATGTTGCCTCTGGGCCTGTATATTTATATGAAAATTCAGGAGTAATATGAATTTTGTAATATTGCAAAATGTTGCTCAGCTTTCCTGGGCAACTGTGGCAATACTGCAACTAATTTGTAAGTATCTTAGGAACCAAGAATTGAAACACGAATAAAAGCAAGAAAAGGGATTCTCCTGCATTATAGGGGAATGATACTTTGTTATACAAGTATAAACTGCCTTTAGGCTAAGAAGAGTCAACAAGTTAATTCATTCTTGCTCTCTCTTACTTACTACTTCTTGCACTCAATTTCTCTCTGTGCTCTGAAGTTGTGCAGATGTCACCCCAGCTATATCAGTTATATATTGCTGCATAACAGACCAGTTCAAAACCACGGCTTGTGGGAATGACATATTAATTTTCTGAAGGTGGATCAGATATATTCTTTTGCTGCTTTTGCCAAGGCTTGTGTTAATACATTCCTTTTGGTGAATATATGTACATATCTCATTGGGGTCTATAATACGCCAGTGAATTATTAAAGTCAGTTTTTCTTCTTTATATTAATACCTGTATGTAATGATAGAATGCTGTAGGTTCTATCTCCAAAATATCTATCGTGTCTCAAACTTCAGTGTTCTAAGAATCACCTGGGTCCCGCCCCTAGAAATTCTAATCACACACAGGAGGCCCAGGACCCTGCATCTGCCAGAAGTTACCAGGTCCACACTCTGAGAATGGGCTGTCTACACCGCACCTCCTCCTCCACTCCACGGTAACAGTGCAGCTCCTCCAGCTTCTCACAGACATCCCTGCCCTGGGCCACACTAATCTAGCAATTCTCATTACCAGTTGCATATTTAAATCAGCTGGAGAACTTTTCAAAAATTACTGATGCCTGGGCCTCACCCATAGCGATTAAATCAGACTCTCTGGGAGGGAGGCCCCAGCTACCAGGATAATTTTAAAGCAGCTCGGTGGATTTGAGTGTGTGGTCCAGGTTGAGAGCCACTGTTCTAATCCACGGTAGTGCCTCCAGCGGTCTTGCTCACCCGGTCTTCTTTTCTGGTGCCTTCACATGCTGGTGATTCGGGTTGCTCTTGGACTTGGAGGTTCAAGGGACAAGCACTCTCTCTTGCAGCTCCGTGGATGGGAGCCTGGGGGGAGCCAGATTTGTATGTGTTCTCAACTGCCTGCAGAGGACAAGGTGCCCATAGAGATGCAAGAGGGAGAACCTGGCCTGGGTACCCAGAAAGCTGAATCCAAGGTAGGGCTGACTGGGGGAGGGGAGTGCTGCAAACTGGTGTGGCAGAGGCTCAGCTCCAAGCAGCAGCCGCCCATCTCTGTCTTCACATGTGTCTGATTGTGGTTTTGGCTTTTTTTTCCCCCAGGTTAATGTGAGGTTAATATTCATAATATTTGAATTTGTTAGGTACAGTAGACCCTCTTGTAGTTATGTCCCACACTCAAAAGGTGTGCCGATTCAGTGGGAGCACCCCAAACCCTGCTCTCCCCTCCTCCCTTGACTCCCCCTCCCAGCAACCTGAATTGAAATGAGTTTTTCTCCCATGTGGGTGTGAATTAGATCCTCTACTGGCTTCACATTAGTATGGAGTATATTGGATATTTGCTTTTCCATTCTTGTGATACTTTACTGAGAAGAATGTATTTCAACTCCATTCTTTTAATACAAAAGGACAAAAGGTGTAAAGTCTCCATCTTTTTTATGGCTTAATAGTATTCCATGGTATACTTATACCACAGTTTGATAATCCATTCCTGAGGTGATGGATAGTTAGGTTGTTTCCACATCTTGGTGATTGTAAATTGAGCTGCAATAAACAATCTAGGGCAAATGTCCCTATGATAAAATAATTTTTTTTTCTTCTGGGCAGATGCCTAGTAGTGGGATTGTGGGTGCAAATGGGAGGTCTCGGGAAAGAAGTATGGAGAATCCTTTAAGAACTCAGATTAGATATGTCTGATTTTTTTTGCCCCAAAGTCGCTGCTGTGCACGTGTATCATGAAAATTGGTTTCATTACCATTTTGAAAAATTTAATTTGAAGACATGATATTGGATTTGAAATCTGTTGGTATTATCACAGTAAATTATAACCCCATATTGGGCAATTAAAGAGCTACCATTTTTTTTTTTTTTTTTGAGACAGAACCTCAAGCTAGCTGTCACCCTGGATAGAATGCTGTGGCATCACATCTCACAGCGACCTCCAATTCCTGAGCTCAAACCAGTCTCCTGCCTCTGCCTCCCCAAGCTGGGACTACAGGTGCCCGCCACAAGGCCTGGCCATTTTTTGGTTGCAGCCACCATTGTTGTTTGGCGGGCTCGGGCTGGATTCGAACCTGCCAGCACAGGTGTATGTGGCTGGCACCTTAGTCCGTTGAGCCACAGGAGCCGAGCTGCTACCATTTGTTTTAAATATAATTTCAGATGCTAATTTAACAATGGCTTAACAATTTCAAGTGCTGGCTATTTTGTTGTTTTAAACTTGTATCATTTAATTGTGTTTTCTGATATTGGTTACTAGCCAAAGTATGAAGAGAAAACTTTTAAAAAGCTTGATTAAGAATTGTGTGTAGCATGAGCTATCATAAAAAATGTTTTTAATGTTAAAGGCAGTTATTTATCTGACCTCAAGGTTTTAACAACAGAAAGAACTTCTGTGTTTACACAAAAAGTGCACCTTGGAAGTGCTGTCCCCTCCTTGGCACCCCCGCCCCCCTTTAATGGACTCACTGAGACTGATCCTGGTCCAGTTCCAACTTGCCGCCTTTGCCCACATGAAAGCAGCCGTAGGTGGCCGGAGCACCACAGCCAGGCTCTGCAGCCCTCACAAGCCTGGCATGGGTGCTCGCCTGTGCCCAGAAACCGTGTTCTGTTCCTCTATCCTTCTTCCCCTCAAGATTGCTTGCTTGCTCTCTCCCCATCTCCATTTTAGAACCTAGAAACCATCAGAATAGAAATTCCATCTTCCCATTCCCAAACTGAGAATCCTATCTAAATCTGCACGTATATTCATCCCACTGGTTAGGGTGAGAGAAATGTCTTTCCTCCTAGCCAAGACCAATCTGTGCTCTGAATTATGTTCTTTCTTTTCTCTCTTTTTAAAAAATTCTAGCTTTACTGAGTTTTGACAAATAAAAATTATGTCTATTCAAGGTATCAATGTGGTGATTTGGTACATGAATGCATTATGTAATGATTATCATGTCAAGTTCATTATCACATCCATCTTCACACATAAGTACCTTTTGTATGTGTGGTGAGGACACTTGAGATCTCTTAGCAAATTTCGAGGAAACAGTTGTACTTTAGATCACTAGAACTTAATCATCATATAACTGCCAATGTGTATCCATAACCAACATCTCCTCATTTCCCCTATGCCCTGACCCTGGCTACTACCATTTTATTCCCTGCTTCCAAGATTTCAACTTTTTTAGATTTCACATCAGTGAGATCGTACAATATTTATCTTTTTCTGTTTGGCTCATTTCATTTGTATAATATCTTCCCATTCTTTCTTTTTTATTTTTTAAAAAATTTAAGTGTGAAATAAAGTTTATTGAAGAAGAGAAAGATAGGTTTACAGAACAAGATATGTTTGCCATAGACTAGGAGAGTGTCCTCTTTGTTGTGACAAAAAGGGCTGTCCCATTTTTTCCTGACTATCTGAGGAATTCCCTTTTCAGGTATCCACTTTCTGCCATAAAATCAACGTTTACCTCTGCACCATTTCCATTTGTATCCTAGCAAATCCATCATGACAGCCTTGTAGACCAAGTTCTGCCAACCCTGCTCTTTACCGTCTATTCTGTCTCTGTTTATTATGTTTTTTGACTTAAAGTCTATTTTGTCTGATATAAGTGTAGCTTTTTCTGCCTGCTTTTGGTTTCTATTTGCATGGAATATATTTTTCCAATTCAGTCTATATATATCTTTTTTTTTTTGCAGTTTTTGGCCGGGGCTGGGGTTGAACCTGCCACCTGGCATATGGGGCTGGCGTCCTACTCCTTTGAGCCATAGGCGCCGCCCACCTTCTATTCTTTAAAAAAATTTTAATTTACGTAATGCATGAATACACTTTTTAATGAATCAGCTAAACATTTACAGGTAAGACTTAAAAGCCATGAATCTCAGCATCTTCTTTCCAGAAGTCACTGTTGTAATTAGTTGAAAAATGTTTCCTTAGAGAGCTTTCCCTGTTAATTTACATGCAAATTTATCTACAGAGATACCTAGCATATTCCATGTTTTCTACAAATGGAATCACTCTGTTCTGCATTCTTACTATTGCTCTGCAACTTTTTGTTCACTGAACAGAGATGTAGGGATTTTTACTATTTCAGTATTAATAGCTTCTTATTTATCGTGTTGAAATCAACAATTCTACTGACGGAGATACAATTTTTTTGCTGCTCCAATGATGCAAGTCATCCTTGTCTACTCATAGACAAGTGAGACTTCCTCTAGGACAAGTATAAGAAGTGTGATTTCTGTTCCTACCAAACTAACTTCCACCCCCATCACTCGCTAGGGATTTTATGTTTCTTTTTTTTGAGACAGAGTCTCCCTTGGTCACTCTTGGTAGAGTGCCATGGTGTCTTAGATCACAGGAACCTCAAATTCTTGGGTTCAAGTGATTCTCCTGCCTCAGCCTCCTAAGTAGCTGGGACTACAGGCACCTGCCACATTGCCTGGCTGTTTTTTAGAGATAAAGTTTTGCTCTGGTTCAGGCTGGTCTCCAACCTGTGAGCCCAGGCAATCCACCCACCTGTCTCCCAAATGCTGTGACTACAGGCTTGAGCCACTGCGCCCGGCTTTGTGTTTCTTTCTTTCTTTCTTCTTTGAGACAGAGTCTCACTTTTTCATCCTCAGTAAAATGCTGTGGCGTCATAGCTCACAGCATCCTCAAATTCTTGGGCTCAAGGGATCCTCTTGCCTCAGTCTCTTGAGTAGCTGGGACTATGGACATGTGCCACCCACCTGGCTAAGTTTTCTAATTTTTTTTCCTTTCGAATCTGAGACAAATGGCTTGCCGATTTTTTTCTATTTTCAGTACAGAGGGTCTTGCTCTTGCTCAGGCTGATCTTGAACTCCTGAACTCCAGGGATACACCCACCTGGGCCACTCAGAGTTCTAGGATTACAGGCCTGAGGAATTTTGTTTCAATTGCCAACCTCCATCTTGTTTTCTTGTTCTTATCTTTCTTAGTTTCTCAACAGCCCTTGATAATTGACACCCCTTCCTTTTTGAAATTCTCTTCTCTCTGCTTCTAGGTTAAAAATAAAAATGAAACTCTCTGCTGTCTCCCCCCCAACCCCCACCCTTCAGCTGACCTTCAGTTGTGGGTAGTTCCTTCTCTACTTGACCTCTAAATGTTAGGAATTCAGGCTATCTGGAGCCTCTTCACTCTGGACTCCCTTCCTGGGTTTAGGTACCTAGGACAATGTCCTCCACATTCCTATTCCAGTCCAGACCTGTCCTATGAAGGCTTTACTAATACCCAACAGTGATTCAATGGAATGTACCCATCTTAATACATCTGGGGACGCCCTTGCCACCACTGCCTGCTTCCCCCAATTCTCATCTCTAACATTACAAGGCTCCCCCACCACCCTGGGGCTCGAGTCAGAAACTCAGGCTTCGTCATTCCTGGGTCCTACTCTCACAAGTGCCTGGACCCTGTTTCCTCATTATGATTTCCCCATTGTCCCCTGAATCACAGCCATCATTATCTCTGGTCTAGGTCACTGTAAAACCTTAACTGGGTTTCCAGTTTTTAGTCTCCATTTTCCACACAGCTGCCAATTGAACTCCCACCAGAGCACAATCCTCCAGGCTTGGCCTCTCGTGGCCCCGTCACACCCAGAATAAGGCCTCTGATGATGGACCCTGCCACGCTAGCCTGACGTCTTCCGTGCTTTTATTATTCTACAATGCACCAAGCTCTTTCTCAACAGGGCGCATTTGTGAGTGTCACTCTGTGTTGGAAAGCTGACTCTGTTGGTAGCAGGTTGGAGTCCTTGATTTTTCAGGTCTCAGTTCACAGTCACCTTATTGAACCGTCCCAACCACCTGAGCCAAAGCTGGTCTCCCTCTTATTGTCGAATACCGTGGCGAGTTTTCTTTATTGCCTCAGAGAATGTAGCAGTTATGATTTTGTTTCCCCTTGCAGGATGTGAGTTGTGCGAACGTAAGAGGGTATCTTACCTACAGCTGTATCTCAGCCCAGCATGGTGCCTGACACGGAACAGGAATATTGTCCATATTTTGAGAGATCTAAGGTCAGCACCCTAATTTTAGGTGAGCTACAAAACCCAGGTCAGAGGCCATCGTTTTACTGCCTTCAGTGTTTCCCTGAAGAGGCAGCATACTAAGGTAGAAACTCTTTGGGCGGCACCTGTGGCTCAAGGAGTAGGGCGCTGGCCCCATATACCGGGGGTCGTGGGTTCAACCCTGGCCCCAGCCAAGAACTGCAAAAACAAAACAAAACCAAACAAAAAACTATGTACATTGACCACTCAAGGGACTGTGACAAACTGGTCAATGTAACTTGGCCTACTGTACTGGTATGAACGTGTGGTGCAAGGCTGGTCTATGAAGTTGGGTCAGCTGAAGGAGGTGGCCAGTTGTGGATGCTCTACTGCAGTTGGAGCACTCATTTGGGCACCAAACTTCTTTGGTTCAAATCCTAGCTCCTGCACTTACTAGCTGGAATAGTCTTTGTGTTGTTTCCTCCCTGGTAAATGGGAGTCAGAGTGTTCATACCGAATAGGACTGTCACACAGATTAAGAGGAGGATCCGTTGCATATGATTATGCTATGATAATCACTTTTACAGAAACTTGAAAATTGTTTATTCAAGCATTCCTCATATCCCCTGTTGTGTTGAGAACACAAGAAACAATGTTCTCTGTATGAAAGAATGAGTTAACTTTTACAACCCAGGTCGGAACCTCTCTCTGACCTATAAAACTAGATTTTCTTAGATACTTTGAGGAGAATCAAAATCCCCCTGATAAGGGGACACCCTCTGAGTCAAGTATGAAGAATTTCTTTTTTTTTTTTTTGAGACAGAGCCTCAAGCTGTCACCCTGGATAGAGTGCTATGGCATCACAGCTCACAGCAACCTCCAATTCCTGGGCTCAAGTGGGTCTCTTGCCTCCGCCTCCCAAGTATCTGGGACTACAGGCGCCCGCCACAACGCCCGGCCATTTTTTGGTTGCAGCTGTCATTGTTGTTTGGCGGGCCCTGGAGCTGGATTTGAACCCGCCAGCTCAGGTGTACATGGCTGGCGCCTTAGCC
>CAUYON010004104.1:0-55404 GCA_963573935.1 Arctocebus calabarensis
GCGGAGCTGGTGGAACTGCCGCCTCCTCCTTGACAGTGTCGGTGCTGCGGCAGCCAGCTGAAGAACCAGCGGGCTCGATGACTGGCAAGGAGGGGGACCTCCAACCTCCACCGGAGGCTCCAATAGCCAAAAAGGCCGGACAACTGCCGAAGAAACACCTGTGCCTTGGTGTCTCCTCCACTTTACACTTAGGACTAAATGTGGAACCCCCATTTCCTATGCCTAGGTCAATTTCATCTGAATTTCCTAGGCCTCAATTCCATGAATGGACTGTATCCATTCACTGATACATTCATTCACTTGGCCCTGGCGGAAGGGACTGTTTTCGTTCATTGATACATTCATTCACCTTGCCCCTGGTGGAAGGGACTGTGTTCATTCGTTTCTTGGCCAAGGAAACCATACACCTATATATACCCTGAGACTAAAAGCCTAAATGGAGAGATGGGTAAAGACCGGGAGAGAAAGGGAGAGAGCTTTTCTCTCCCCACTTGAGTTCTCTCTCTCTACCAGGAGCTTTAGTGTTTTCTGTATTCTTTTCTGTAAATAAATTGTCTTACCACTAGAAAAAAAAAAAAAAAAGAAAGAAAATGCCATGAAGACTATGTTAAACAGTTGGACGAAAACATTTCAGATTGTATGTGAAACCAGCACATTGTACTCCTTGATTGCACTAATGTACGCAGCTGTGATTTAATAATAGAAAAAAAAAACAATATTGATTAATGAGTTTTATTTCTTTAAAAAAAAGAAAATATTTCAAATTATATATGAAACCAGCACATTGTACCAAATGATTGCATTAATGTACACAGCTATGATTTAATAAAAAAAGGTTAAAGATAATATGTCATGTTACTGAGGAAAGGCATGGTTATTCAACAGAGTTGGCGGGCAAAGAGAAAAATGGATTGCTCTTTCATACCATACAAAAAATCAGCTGCAGAAAAATTCAGACCTTAGATTTAAAAAGCAAAGCATTAAGGCTTTCAGAATAAAATACCAATGAATACTCCTTTCTGACCTCTGGGAAGGGAAGGATTTCTTAAATATGATATTAAAAGTCTTAATCATAAAATATCAATGTATCCAATTTCTTCAAAAAGAATTTTTCCTTAAAAGACCATCTAAAGAAAAGGAAACAAGAGGCTACAAACATGAAAATATCTGCAATACACGTAATAATTATAGCAAATCAAATAAAGAACTTTTAAAAAAAGAGACAAATCACCTATCAGAAAAATAAGCAATTTAAATTTCCTGCATAATTTCCTTTTATGAACATCCTTCTCTCTTTATTCACATTAGTAATTCCCAGCCATCCCTTTCAGGAAGTCCAGATCAGCAGTCCTTTCCGTCATAAAGTCTTCTCACCTCTAACACTGACCAGCTGTTTCTTTGGAACATCCCAGTGACTGACTCAACTGTCATAGTTACTCCATACTTCCTTGTGTCTCCTCTTACTTAGATTCTGAACTCCTTGGGGAAAGGACCAGACACTTCTAAAAAAGTGCAATGACCAGTACAATTCTATAAAGTGCTCAAGGAACATTTGTTCACAATATGGGCCAACACCTAGTACAAATTACCAGTCATTCATCCGATCATGTTTCAGAATGATGGAATAACAGGTCTCAGAGAAACATTGCTCACCTTGATATTTTTCCCAGGTTCAGCCAATTGAAACAAAGTTATAACCACCTTAGAAATGTGATCTGTAAGAGGTACTTACTGCAAAGGGAAAAAAAAATTTGAAAATTCTTCACATACACACAGTTAACTGGCCTAGGGCAGCAGAGTACAGAGGACAAGAATAGGGCCTGGGATCATATGTCCGTGTCCAACCGCAGCACTAATCTTGGGGAGCTGTCTAGCTGCTCTGGGCTTCATAGAATGGAGTGAGAAAGACCACCTCAAAGGTCACTTGGCAGAGTAAATGGTGCTTCAGTGGTACTTACAGTTTATTTCCATTATTTCTCTCTTTCCTCTTACTTGGCATGAATTTAGTTTTTGGTTGTTCTGACTGAATCATAACACCCTTCCATAAAGTTTACTAATAGTGAGATGATTTTGCCAAATTGCCACTTGCCTCACATCATCTACCGTGACTCTCTACCCACATGTACACAATGCAGTAACTAAAAATCACTGTTCCAATAATTCACTGATTAATAATTTCAAACGTGCAGAAAAGTTAAAAATCGTGAAGTTACAACCCATCTAGATTGAACAATTGTTATCATTGCTAGAATAACACTGAGGTTGATGAGGACATTAGCAGAGTTTCTTATAAGTGTATTATTTTCTAATTGCTTGAAGGTATCTAAAACCGACCAGCAAAAGTCATCCCAAGGCTTTCTTCACTAGAAACTTTTCAGCGAGCCTTTCCTTGTGCATAACATGAGGATCTCTCTGATGGTGAAATATCTAAAAGCAAAAAAGGCGAGCCCCCTCTTGGTTCCCTACTTAACTGGCCCAGGCATCCTCTCTTCTCTCTTTTCCTCATATAACAGATGCTTGTTTGCACACCTTCCACATTTTCAATGAAATAGCAGTGTTGCCAGATTCAGCAAAGAAAAATACAGGTTGCCCAGATTTCAGGTAAACAATTTTTTTAAATATAAATATGTCTTAAATGTTGCATGGGACATATACTTATTCTATAAAAGTAATTCATTGTTTATCTGAAATTCAAACTTAACTGGGAATTCTGTATTTTATCTCACAAACCTATGAAACAGGCAAGTCCAAAGAGTTTCTGAGGCGACCATAAGTGACTTAGATATACGGGCTGTTACGCTTCCGGGTCTAAAGTCAACATGAGCAATAGAAAGGGAGAGAAGACACTTCTGTACAACTACTGAGAAAGGAATATTTAAAAGTGCTTTTAACTGGCTGGGAACTAGACAGAGAGTCTGAGATGTATCTGTGTTGAATTTAGTAAATAGTATGTAGAACTCTGGGGGAAACAGTGTGTGTTAACTTGACTGATTGAATGAATTTATGGTTAGGATTAGAGTCCCGTGTGCATGGTTTGATAGGGTATATTGCATCTATTACGCTAATTATTACGCTAATGCTCTCCAACAACCATAAGACCGAAGAGGTGAGCGTTTCCTGCTTACATGCCAGAGCGAGCAGAGGGTCTGACTATTGAATGGTCCAGGGTGATCTCCATGGGGAGCTCTGTTGTACCTCTCATCCTTTTCTTAGAACCATTCAGCTAGCCCAGAGCTGTCTTTCTCACAGCAACATTTTAAATGCCACAAAAGCAAGCATAAACATGCAAACCATTGAGGCCTGGTCTCATCATGGGCATAGTGTCATTTTCGCTTCATTCTATGAGTCACAGAACCTGCTTCTATGGGTGGTGAAATGGGTTACGCCTCTTTGGTGAGAAGCACTGGGAGTCGCATGGCAAAAGGCACGGATGCCCAAGAAGTAAGGAATTGGGACCATCGCTGTCCTACAAGGGAGGAGCGTGCTAGACAAACTGCCTGAATGTTCTACAATTCTTTTCAAAATACTTGTACGAAAAGTTCTTTGAAGTGAACATGGGGTGGCATTCTTGTCATAAACAAGATATTATCTATATGAAAAGCCTGAAGGATTAAGAATGGAAATTTGAAGGGAAGTGGTAGCCTTTAGAGAAAAGAGAGGCCAATTGAAGAGCCCGCACAAGCAGGTTACTATTTTGGTGTCCCTTGAAATCTTGCACCATTTCTTCACCATCATTTGCTAAGTTTAGTCATCGGAAAGAGCAGACCAGAAGTCAGATGTGGGATGGAGAGACTTGTCTGGTTCTGTGACCTTTGTACAGTAGTGATCTCTTTGGGCATTTTGTTCCACATGTGAATCAAATAACTAAAATCCTTTTGTAAATGCTAATGTACCAAATATGAGTTCTTTCTACATCAAACATCATCTGAGAGAAACCACTCTGATTGACCCTGGAAATCTTCATTGCGACCTCTCTTGCAAGTTCTCTTAAGTCACTTAGCAAAATGAATAGATACGGTGCATATTGCAAGGGTACATGTCCATGTCAAATCTATTAAGACTAGAGTATAAATGTCTTAACACAATAATTAAGTAAATGAGGTGAAGGCTATATTAACTAGTTTGATGTAAGCATTCCAAATTGAACTTAACATCAGCACATTGTACCTCATAAATGCATGAATGTATAAATGATCTATGTGTTTATGACTTAATAAGAAACTAAAAGTCATTACAAACAAAACAAAATGAATAGAAAATATGATCAACTTGATTTTTAGCTCTTTTGTACTCATTTTCTCTACTAGTAGTGGGTAGAAAGTAAACCAACATTAGATAAATAATTGCATCAATTGGCCCTCTTTCAGTTTCAAATATGTATAAGCAAATGTAGGTTTCAGTTAGAAAGTCTCATTTCAAGGACCGGATAAGGCAGCAAGCAGAGTGTGGCTTCTGTTGCTGTCTGCTGGCCAAAGCCGGATCTGGTGGTATATGAAGAGGTGAAGTGTCGGGGAGCGTTCCTCCCTTAGAAGAATGAACACATTTACAAATAATACCTGCTCACCAACAGTAGCTTTAAAAATTGGTAATTCTTAAAAATGAATTCTGGGTACCAAACACTTAAAATTCATTTAATCCTTACACCCACTCCCTTGAGGTATTACTAATTCATTTTTATTGATATTTTATTCCTATTAATTCATTCTTTTCAGAGGAGGAAATGAGACACAGAGAAAACAGTAATTGCCCCAAGATCCCGTGACAAGAGGGACTGGTAGACTTGGGATTTGAACTTGAGTGTCTGTATTCTAGCCAACGCTGAGGATCCCAGGGAAAAACAAGTAATATGAGACCAGCTAATGGAAATAGGATAAATATCAATCTGGGCCAAAAGTAAAGCTCTTCCAGAACATGGCTGGTGTAAAAGGCAAGTTGTTAAATAGAATTATAAAATTTTACAAAATATTTACAAAATATTCTCTATGTCTTGGCTACCTCTTTGTGAAATTTTGTAATTAATATTTTGTAAATATAGGAGTATTTAGCTACAATTCCCTATTTTCTCTACATACAGTGAATTTAGGGGTGACTTTTGGGACACCCTGTATTATTTTTTGAGATAGTCTCACTATGTCGCCCTCTGTAGAGTGCTGTTATGTTACAGCTCACAGCAATCTCAAACTCTTGGGCTTAAGCAATTCTCTTGCCTCAACCTCCCAAGTAGCTGGGACTATAGGCATCTGCCACAATGCCTGGCTATTTTTTTTTGTTGTTGCAGTTGTCATTGTTGTTTGGCAGCCAAGGCTGGATTCGAGCTCGCCAGCTCTGGTGTATGTGGCTGGAGCCCTAGCCACTGAGATCCAGGTGCCAAGCTGGGATACCCTATATTATAAAGAAATAAGCTGAGAAAAAAATGAAATGCCTAAATGCCAAAAATTAAATATCAAAGTCACAATTGGTCCTAGATCATTCCTACATCTTATTTTGTTATTATTTAGGAATATAATGGGTAAAAATTACCTGCCACAAATCTCCTTCCCCAGTCCAGAGGGTGCTATGTTTTCCTAAAATGCTATGGATAGGACTTTTCAGAACATGTTTGTATACTAGGGGCTTATATACATAACCCCCTAAGTTCCATGAACTCTTAAATTTCAGCTATTTTAAGTACATTAGAACCTATAGCAAGCACTTACTTTGCAAACAGCAACTTATAAAACACTATAAACATAATTGATGCCTCTATAAATTTCCTCAGTCCAATCATTCTTGGTTCCCACAGGTAATCACCAGTAAAATGTATGTCTCTGTATGTAATCAACCATAATTTATAGTGTCATTTTGCATGCTTATATAACTGGTATCATATAAAACACCTTGTTCCATAACTTGTTCACTTATTTTTGAGACGTATCCGTACTGACACACGTAACCCTAACTTGTTCACGTTGACTGCTGTGAAGAAGCCTACCATAGAATACGTATTACCAGTGTGGAGCAGTGGTCAGGACCCCTTTCTGCTGTGATGCACGGCTGCCATGAACATCTCTGCAGACGTCCTCTTATGCATGTGTGTGAAGTTCTTTCAGGTGACATGAAGAAGGATCTTGCAGAATTGATGGTATATGTTGTGCCAGTATATTTTCCCGCTGGTTCATGTTCTTGACAAAACTTGCTATTTTGAAAGATATTATTGCCAATCTGATGTAGTACTTTCCCTGAGCCTTTTTTTTTTTTTTTTTTTTTTTATTGACATATTCTAAATTTATCACCCTTGGTAGAGTGCCATGGTGTCACACAGCTCACAGCGACCTCCAACTCCTGGGCTTAAGCAATTCTCTTGCCTCAGCCTCCTGAGTAGCTGGGACTACAGGTGCCGCTACAACGCCTGGCTACTTTCCCTGAGTTTCTAACTCATAGTTCCATAATTAGTGAAGAGTAATTTCTCTAGGTTAGCCTTTAGATTTCCTTTGTTATGAAGTACTTTTAGTGTGCTCATATTTCTTCTAAGGAGTCTTTTATGAGTTATAGGAATTATATTTCTACAAATTAAACCACTCATATATATTGAAAATATCTTAGTTTGGTTTTCTTTTAGTTTTTATTGTCCTTATACAATTTTAAATTGTATAAATTTAATTGTTTTAAATTTTAATGTATTTAAACATTATATTTACCTTTTATGACTGTGCCTTTGTGTCTTAAATAATTTTTCGTTTGCTAAGGTCTGAAAATATTGAACATATTCTTCTAAGTTTTAAAATGATACTTTTAAAAGATAATCTTTAATCTAAACCGAATATATTTAAGGTTTTAAGTAAAGACCCACATTTAGTTTTTTCTAAGCGAATAATCAATTGTATGACTTTTTAAAAATTTGCTTGTTTTTCTACTAGCTTATAATAATAAAACTTAAATATCTCTATATAGGATCGGACAATTAAGTTTGCAAACTTATCACAGAAAGAGTGCTACATATCTCATTGGAAATATCACTACAGTCACCTTCAAAATGCTCCCCTTGGGAAGCCAGGCATCAACACCTCACCTCATCCACCCTTTAAAGCGATTTTGGAACTCTTTTTTTGGAAGCAGCATCAGGGCTGTTGTTGCCTGGTACACAAAAACATGCAACCATCATAATGAATGCTGCTCAGCAAGACACTGCTGCATGTTGACATGAACACAGCTGTGAGACACTGATGTACTAAAGTTATGAAACCCTACTGAGTTGTTTGTACAGTGCTGCCAGCCTGCAGGCAAGTTCGCAAACTTAATGGTCAGACCTTTGTATAATAGCAGCTCTGATGGTCATTCTAGAAAAGAGTTCCAAAATTGCTTTGAAGGGTAGACTAGGTGCTGGTGTCAGTGTATAGACAGCTTCCCAAGGAGAGTACTTCAAAGGTGAAAATAGTGATATTGAGCAATAAGGTATGTAGCACTTTTTCTAGGATGAGTTCACAAACTTAATTGTCAGACTCTGGTCTGAGGGTCTTTCCTACTCTGATTCAAGCGAAGCAGCAGCGACATTCAGCATTTATATGCCCTTGCCAATCAAGAACTATACCAAGCATTCCACATACTTAGACCAGAATGTCAGGGCTTAATTGTGCACTAGGGAGCCCTGATAAATGGTAGGCCTTACAATTACGTATTTGTACACTGGCTGATAGAACCATGTGCATCAAATGAGGTACAAAAATATCCTAGTTGACACAAACTACATTTTTTTTGTAGAGACAGAGTCTCACACTATCGCCCGTGGTAGAGTGTAGTAGTGTCACAGCTCACAGCAACTTCCAACTCCTAGGCTTACACGATTCTCCTGCCTCAGCCTCCTGAGCAGCTGGGACTACAGGCATCCGCCACAACGCCCGGCTATTTTTTTGGTTGCAGTTTGGCCGGGCTGGGTTTGAACTCACCACCCTCGATATGGGGCCAGCGCCCTACCCACTGTGCCACAGGCACCACCCACAAACTACATTTTTAAAAATAGTATCACAAATATATAACTTGCTTTTAATTAACATGAAAAAAAAAGCAACACATTTCCACAGAGGCAGATATCCTAGTAGCTTTAATAGAAACAAACTTAGTATCAGCTTGTTTGAGCAAAGCTTTTAGAATCAGTGAGCAATTAAATTCTTAATGTAGAGACAGAACCACAACTAGTCCCAGATCCCAGAGTAGTTACAGGCCAACACATTAGGCATTGTTTTTCTTAACAGTTTTAGCTTTAATGTAAATATATATTATTTAGAATATCATCTAAACTATATAATGGCTATTTAATCATTTCACTTGAATTAAAACCAGGATTTCTGACTTCCAAATCGTCTTTTAAGTTTTCCAATATGGACATATACTAACCTCTATCCTTCTCTACATATCAAATGTGAAATAAGTGTCACAATATATCAACATTTTCACAGAAAGATTTTTAAGGCTTCTGGCACATAAAATGTGTAATATCTGTTTGACAACATAATTATATACAGAAAATACTTAAAATTATCCTTGTGCAATTTAAGTTCTAAAGATTAAAAAACCAAGTGTTCCATGTTAATGAAATATTAAAATAGTGAGCTTCCTATAAGTTTGACACTAATTTATTCTTGATAAAGAATGCACAAAGTAAGTCTTTTGCACTAAGTGATTCATAATGGAAAATAATATATGAACGGAATATGCTTATTCACTATGACTACTTTTCAAATTCCTTCTTTTTAGCACAAAATAGGCCTTAATATAACTTACAAATGTTTCCAATTAAATGGTAACATTGAGGCAGCAATTGTCAGATCTACATTTACCTAGCTCTTCATGTGTCATACGAATACCTGTCTATCAATCTTAATTTATACTTGTCTAAGTCGCCATTGTAGACAATGTGTCAGTAAGTGAAGTCAGTAAAAAGTGATTATTTCTTCTTTGAAAAAAATGAAAGTCATTTATACAACATTTTAAAGTTCTAAAGCAGCATATTCAGCTCTTAAGGCAAAAAATATGAAAAAAGTATTATAAATTATAAATTCTGATAATTCTTGTGGCATTAAAAGCCACTGTACAAATTTGTAATCTTTAACAGAAAATATATTAGTGTACATCTGGATATACATTTGTCACCTCTTCCATTAGTATGAAGTTGGTCTGTGAAGTGAAAACGATCAAGTGCAATATGGCAGGGCAACATTCAATGACCATCCTGGGCGTCAGAAGACAAGGAACGGCTGAGTCTTGACCTTCCATTCACAGATACTGTATTTGATGGAACAATAACCTAAGAGAAAACAATGTAAAACAGGACAGCTATCTAATTTTTAGTTTTCAACAATTATCACATTTTAAGTTCTGTTTAATTGTAAATGCTAGCATTTAGTATTTATTATTCAATAAATTACAAATAATGAATAAATGTTCATCCTACTATAAAAGTGAAAATTGAGAGAGTTGTTATTTCCACAACAAACAAGTTAAATAATCCATTAACACATTTTAGTCTTTACAAAATTACCAAATCAACACAAAGGATAAAAGCACAAACAGACTGCAGGCCAAGCTGTTAAAGAGCATTTTTAGCTAGATTCATTCTGGCTCCTCACTAGTGCCTTCAAGAGTGTAAAATATTAACGTTAATTCCACTAAGTAACAAATTTTACAATTTTTGTATTAATGCTATATATTAACTTGAAGTTTCCCTCCCAGTGGTCCCTATTTATTTAAAACAAAACAGTTTGGGGGTTTTAAAATGCTTTCATGACAGTTTTGGAGCAACCACAACAGCACCAGGGGCAGCGGTTGCTATGGCCATGGCTCGCAGCCGCTCCCAGTCGCCATGAACGCTGGAGGGGAGGGGGCTTTGCAGGGCTGTTGGTGGGAACTTGAACTTCAGTTATTCTCCAGCTGAAATAAAAAAAATAAAAATAAAAATAAATAAATAAATAAAATAAAATGCTTTCATGAAAGACTTAAAAAAACTCATATCGGCTCGGTGCCTGTGGCTCAACGGGCTAAGGCGCCAGCCACGTACACCTGAGCTGGCGAGTTTGAATCCAGCCCCCGGGGCCCGCCAAACAACAAAGAAGGCTGCAACCAAAAAATGGCCGGGCGTTGTGGCGGGCGCCTATAGTCCCAGCTACTTGGGAGGCGGAGGCAAGAGACTCACTTGTGCCCAGGAATTGGAGGTTGCTGTGAGCTGTGAAGCCACAGCACTCTACCCAGGGCAACAGCTTGAGGCTCTGTCTCAAAAAAACAAACAAACAAACAAACAAACAAAAAACTCATCTATGACTTATGCCAAAATAAGTCTTAAATAAACTTCTAAGGTTCCAAATTCTATGGCAATATCTTCTATTTGTAAACTGTAAGTGAATAGAAACCCTGAAATGAGAATTTCCTAAATAGCTTAAATGTCTAACTTTAGAAGAAAGGAAGAAGTCATCTGTATCCTGAATAATACATATGTATGACATTTTGAAATATTAAACAAATAATAAAGACATTTTAAGTTTCTAGATTATAATTTGACTAATTTAGATTCATAACTAAACACTTCTCATAAGAAGAGAACTGAAGTGTAAATGGTCACACTAATTTAACAGTAAATTAGTGACAAAGAAAATAAATCACAGTAACAAGGAGTTACTTTGGGGGAAATCGGCAAATGTAGCTTGGATTTGGTTTCCTTATGCTTCATGGTCTGCTTTTTGTTAAGCGGTCATCTAAAAAATGAGTTTTTTTGAAGGTCTTATTAATCCAGGATGGAGCAGAGTGGCTGACACCACAACCCCACACGAAATAGCTAAGAAGATGATTTTCCACCGGCACAAGAAGACCTCATCTGGGCATGTGGAATGGGGACTGAAGACGGCAGTCTTGGCAAGGGAAAACACCGCCAGAAAAAGGGAAAAATAAAAAAGGAAGCTGAGTGAGGCAGAACAAAGAAAAGTCAGCTAGTTTATCATTACACCAGCCGCTGCTAAATTTCTTATCTGCGCAACTTTCCTGCTTTTCCTAGAGCTCTGACCTATCAGGGATAAAGCATACAAACATCGCTGCTGGGTCTGTAAACACTCTGGAGAAAATAATGGCCACAGAAGATGCTGTGGCAAGACCTGGAAAGATAGAGTAACTAGGCCGATTCCTGCCCAGTAAACAGACAAAGCAGATACACGTTTTGGACATTTGTGTTTGGCTGGGGCACAGATCAAGGGAGCAGCTCAAGCCTTGACATATGGGTAGGAGGGTTTATATCCCTTATTGCAGAGGAAGACCCTCTGTGGTGGTGATGAGAGGAAAATTTCTCTCTCCCAATTCTTCAGGGGAGATTGATGCCCAGGGCATTTCACTCCACAGTGAACTAGCAGAGTTAACACCTCCCTAGGAATCTGTGTGAGTGACCCTGGACAGGAGGCTGCCCAAGGCTGCACAAGGCTCAGGTCACGAATTTCTTAAGACTGCTCAGACCCTTAAAGTTAATGATTATAGAAACAACAGGAGCTGATATGCTCACTCAGAGAAACTGCTGGCATCTTTGTTTCCTCCCTAGGCTTACCCTTTGGGCTAATGAGCAAAAACCTTCCATAAAAGCTGAGTGGAACTGGCACTCAGGGCTGCCACCAGAACCCCACCAGCAGGCGGAGGTCCCGAGTTCCCACCTTTGAAAATTCTATTCTGTGTCTTCTCTCTTTCTTTCTCCTCTAACTTTACATTTCTTTAGTGAGTCCCAGCAAGATCCATAGGTCTCAATGGACCCTGCCCCTGGGTCAGGACCCGGCAATCTGCACCCTGTTTGCTATTCACATGAGATTTCCTTCCATATACAGACAACTAACAATAGGTAACAACTTTTCATTGTGAAACCCAATTTTCTGTATCTACAAGAATTACTTTTGTAATTCTTGCCAAAACTGTAGTTCTTGTCATTTTTTTGTAAAGAGATATTTTATTTTAGGCACTTAAGAAATATACTGATGTTTAAACTCTAAATAATTAATCTACAATTCAACACACTCATTGTAGTATCATATATAGAATCCAGTTAAATGTCCACCAAGAGAAGCTAGTAGGCTATGTTGTATTCATATAGTTAAATATTATGTTGTGTTAATAGTGAATGTGTATATTTATATGTAATCAGAACAAAAGCTTTACAGATACATCTTTATGATTTGAATTTACACATTACAAAAATGGTCTAGAAAGTTAAACAGCAATGTATTAAGAGCAGTTACTTTTGGAGATAAATGGCATTTCCTTTGATATTTAAAAATTATTTATTAAACTCAAAAAAAGGTATCATTAGAATAATATTCTGAGGGCAAAGATCTTATCTATTATAATTCTGTAGGGTATACCTACGGTAGGTATAAGGCATTGTTTATTTTAGTGCCTGACACATTATAATGCTCAATGAACATTTCTTTCTTTTTCGAGTAACAGTATATTTTTAATCAAAATGTGTTCATTTTTTAGATTTTGTACACTTAAACTACACTTTGCACACTCAGTAGACCACAGTATTGTGTAAACACATTTTTTTAATTTTTAATTTTTACATATACATGTGTTAATTAGCTTTCCACTTTTTGCCTTCACAGAATTTAAAAGGCTTAAAATTTAATAACAGTAACAATGTTTAAGATAAACATTGTTTCTAGTACTTATCTTAAACATCTCTTTAATATGATAATTTTTATAAACATAAAGTATTACTTGAATTTTTTGAACAAGGAACATATTATAATACTTTAAAAATAACATATAAGAACTTACTGATGTAAATACATATTGATGTAACTGTCTATCTTTGAACTTTAAAGAATTTTAAAAGTTACACATAGCTTTCTTATTTCCATAAGGAACATAACTATAAAATTTTCTATCCCTTATTTTTACTTTTAAAACATAAGGAAATAGGTGCCAACTTGAAACCCTTTGGTTGCTCAAATTCAAACCAAGGGAGTATGCATATAAATCAGAACAATTAAATAAAACAAGAACAATTTGGATTGACTTATCCCATTTTTCCTTCCTGCCCCACCCCACTCCCAGGCTTCTATTGAGGCAAAAATAAATTTTAATTATGAGAAAATAAGTAATATGTAGTGTTAAATGGATTCATTAGTTTTTTCTTTTTTCAGGCTTGTTTTTACAAACCTATATTTTATTTATAACAGTGTGATAACTTGATTTTTAGTAACTAAGGCACTGTGAAGTGCTGACAGCAGCCAAAGTAACTGTGTCAGTATAGGCCAATGATAATAGATTAATCACTCTTATTTTCTGTATATAATTTGCTATTTCATATATGAATCTTAACATCAAACAATTTATAAAATAATTAACTAGATTAATGCTTTATATAAAAATAAGACTAGTTTCTGTGCCTACATGGGGGTTGAGTGGATTAGGTATAGAAAAGTCTCCCCCTGGAGACTTGAAAAACACATGGCATATTCATGGCTAACTTTTACATTACAGGAACCAACTAGGTAATTGTTCTAATGTGAACCAACCATTATAATGAAGGCTAATTGCTCGGTATGAAACAGAGCCATAAGGCAAGTTAGTACCTGCAGTTAAATGAACATTTGGGTGCCAAAATACAGGCAAACACAGTGCCAACTTTCTGATGAACAATCTAAACCCACTGTCAAAATCACTAGAGACTTTATTTGGTAATGTAATTGTTGTTTTATAAAAAAAAAAAAAGTCGGAAATTTTTAAAAAACTAAGAAATCTTCAGTAAAGGACAGAAGCACAGGATTTAAAAACAAAGATCAAGTATCTCAAGAATGGAAGAAAAAGTATACACTGTACTCAGCCCTAATATGAAGCTAATTTATAGCTTTCATATGAAGGCTAAAACCCAATTATAGCACAAGAATATGGGGAAAAGGGCAAGGGAGGGGAGGGGAGAGGAGAGGATGAGTGGAGGGAGGGCGATTGGTGGGATCACACCGACAGTGCATCTTAGAAGGGTACTGGTGAAACTTATTAAATGCAGAATACCAATGTCTTCATACAGTGATTAAGAAAATGCCATGAAGGCTATGTTAAACAGTTTGGATACACCTGATATTGAAATTGGAGAAATAAGATTGTTATAACAGGAAATTACAAACATATTTCACTTATAAGTGAGGATACAATATTGTAAACAACATATTAACAAGTTGAATTAAAAATTAATGTTTAAGTAATGTACTTAGGCAAAATTGAATCCAATTTATGTGAGAATTAGTCACTATTTTCTTTCCTTTTTTCTTGTTTTCTTTCCCTATTTTAGTCATTTTTTGCATTCCCAGTATTTAGTATGGTACTTTTATGCTTTAAAAATGTTGGTCAGATTTATTAAACCAAGAAATCAGTAGTAAATGGTTTGAGACTCATCGTTAATTTACAAGATCAGAAATAGAAAACTTTTTCTAAGTGAGAATGTACATTTTATTGACATGGCCATATATCACCCCCTAAAAATATACATTTGCCATCATTTGTGACCTTCCAAATTCAAAGCTAATCCAAATATTTATGCAGCCTGGCACCTAAATACAGACTCTACAATAATCTACAAAATTCAGTCCTTATCCCCTGAATGCCTCCTTCCTGTTTCCCGCACTTTTGACAGCACCCTGTATTTTGCCTTGTCTCTCTGTTTGATCAGATGGGATACCAAGTCCTCTGGGAGGGAATGGGTGGCATTCATGGTTCCACCTAAACACACTAAGAAAACTAGCGTGAGCAGTCGAGTCCAGCCAATACCAGTGTGGCTGAAAGGCCCAGACTGAAGCCTTACCCATTTTTCTCCATCTTTGTAGCATTCCTGTTCCTTGCAGATTTAATTTCTGCTCACTCAATATTTTTGTTCAACAAGTCTCTTACTCTAAATGGCTTCTAAAATGATCAGAGAAAAAATTCGCAAAATGAGCTGCGTAGGGAGCCCAGGGTATGACAAATCCTCGTATTGTCTTGGATGTTGGGGTGCTTCCAACCAGGAGGAAAAAGGGAGAAGAGAGCAGAGGTGTAGGGTGAAGACAGCCTCTAGGGAGTCCAAGTGATGGTGCCTTGCTCAACTCTTCGGCACACCCCTGTCAGTGGATGAAGGGGACACAGAGGAAATTTGCCTGCAAAGGGTTCTCTGGGACTCTTGCTTGGTGTTTGCCTTGCAAAGAGATACACCTCCTCTCCTGATGCCCTTTACACCCCCCAGTAAGGAGGCGCTACACACTATGGCAAGACATTACTTGGAGTTAAATTTCTGCATTAGCTCCCAGCTCTCACCTAGACTTTAGGTTTTCTTTTTTATTAACCTATAAAACTCTCCTCCACCCCCCCCCCCACCTATGGCAGTAACTTTAATTACTGCAGAAGCTCTGACTGAAAACTTTACAGGTTCCTATCACCGCGTCCACTTTATCTGAAATAGAGAGGTTATTTTCAAAAGAATCTTTCTTGCTATGTTAATAAAATCCCTTAAAAATAAGAGTCCAGGGCACCTTCTCTACATATTTCTATAAGAATGATCAAAACCTATTTTCTACACCTGGCCCATGTTTTGGAATATAGGCCCAACATATTTTTAAGGATGTGTAAGACTCTGGACTCTTTCAGCTTATACTTCAAAAACGATCTCTGACATGAAAGAGTAACTTTTGGATCCCAAGTTAGACTTAAACCCTAGAAACATTTTTTTCCTAAGTGTTAGCTCGACACTGTTGAAAATAAACCTAGTGTCATCGTCTGACAGAGAAAACTTACCCTTTTCAATTTGGCAGCAGCCTCTCCAGAACGGATTGCAGTCAGCAAACTCTGTCGGATCTGTTCTGGGTCAGAGCTTTGGAAGGTTAAAGAACTTTGTCTCTTAAGGGTGAATGATGGGCAGCCAGTTGGAGTCAGTATTGGGGAATTCTGTTCATTATATGCAGGATTGTTTTCCTATAAAAATAAATGCAAAACATTTCTATGACTAACAAGAGAAGAACAGACTGTTTTGACAAAAACAAGTTTCATCATCAATAGTTCTTTAAGCATCACCATTTGCCATGATGATGCTTTAAACACAGGTGTTACTTCATCCCCTGAATTATCTCTAATTAAGTTGGAAGATGAAGGCATTGTGTAATCTTTTGAACTCAGGAGGCTAACGAAGGAAAGTGGTACCTCTCTTTGTTTCTTTAGTACAGTGGTAATTTTACTACAGCTTGAGTAAAAAAAATGCTGGCTTTGCCAATACATGGAGTTAGCTAGAAGAGCCAAATAAATAAAAAATGTTGACAAACAAAATAACCCGTTTCAAAGTTCCAAAATGTTAGGTTGAGAAATTCCTATTTTTAATTGTATAAAACAAATAAACAAATATCAGAAATTTCATATTGGTTGAATATATTTTCTAATACTATAGAAATACTAATAGTATAGGAATAATAATTACTATGCTAACTTAATAGCTTATTTTGTGTTTCTAGAAGTCAGAGTCTAAGGGCTGACCATATTTTATTTCTTCCATGCAGCTAAAAATAAAAATTAGGAAATTCTGAAGAATCAAAAATGTAATTAAACTCTTAAGAAGGAATATTCAGCAAAGGATTTAACTGGTATATGTTATCCAGTAATCGTAAGATTTTTTCAAACAGCCAAAGAAATATCTTTATAAAAAGTGAGCTACCCTGGGGGGCAAGACACGATTATAAGAGGGACTTCACCTAACAAGTGCAATCAGTGTAACCTGGTTTCTTGTACCCTCAATGAATCCCCAACAATAAAAAAAAAAAGAGAGAGAGAAAGAGAGAAAAAAAAAGTGAGCTAAACAGGACTCAGGCAATGACTCAAAAATGGTATTATCTAAATCAGGCTTCCATTGTTTAGGAATGATATTCCATTCCAAGAAAAAACACAGGCCTTGTTCCTAAAAATTAATCTCTATATCATACATTCCATCCTGATATAGCAGCGTAACAGACATGAATGTAAAATATATGAAGAACTATTCAAGATAAATATTACTTTAGAATTATGGAAAAATCTTTACTCGGCAATATGGTTAATGTTCTCTTACTCTAGGAATGTTTGAAAAAGTACTCTTAAATACTTTTGGAACTGTCACATAAATATGAAAGTACTTTTTAAACACTATCAGTGAAAAAGTACACAAAGTAGTTCTTAAAAATTGCGTGAGGATTATCATGAGTCATGTTGTAAATTTCATCCTTTCCTTTGATTATCAGAACCTAACAAAATACAACATTCAGTTGGCCATACACAAAGTTACAGAGTGGTTAGAGGATATTTTGGTCAGCATACATATTACAATTGGAAAAGGTGCCACTGAATTGACAAAAATGGGGAGGTAAAATTACATTTTAACTCTTTCAGTATAAATTATTTATTTAGAACAATGTTTGAGAAACTGAGGTTGAATGGAAAATGCTTAACTGAGAGATGCTTGATTATTTTATCTAATCTCTGATACTATTTATGTTTCTATAGAATCAAAACGACCTACTTTGTTAAATAGTTAAAAACAAATCAAGATAAGAAAACACCGCTAAACAAAACCATAAACTATCATGTCATACAAATATAGAAGCACAGAAATTTAAAAACATTTATTTTTTTTAATATATATATATATATATGGCATTTACTAATGGCATTTTATATATATAAATATATATAATATGTTATATATTATATATATAAAATGACAACCTTATAGTGATATCCAACCTTACATGTATTATAAGAATTCTTAGGAGTAAATAAGCAGATTCTATGTATTGCCACTCTCTTTCCCTGTAACAGCTTTATAATCAGATTAATATGGCTTCATAGTTGAGTATCAAACACACCAACATGCTTGTCAACCCTCATGTTACCATGTTATTAAATCTGAATCCTTCTTTTTGAAAAAGTAACATTTACCTTATCAGTCACAGTGACTTGTGGACTGTCCTCAGACTTATTTACCGAATGAGTCTTCCCCTGCTCCGTGTCGGCTGGAGGGTGGGCAGGGGCACCGTCACTGGGTGGTTCAGTACGGGCTTTACTGAAAGACTGGGACCTTTTCACCACAGCAAGGGCAAATGGCGAAGGAGCAGAGCTAGAGTATGGTCGTGGGGCACCAAAAGTTTTCAGTGTCTTCAGATTTAGTGCTGCTACCTGGCGAGCGGGCAGTGTTGCAGGTTTCGGGGCCGTGGGAGGAGGAGAGGTTTCAGCAGGCTTCTGACTGAGGGTATCAGCATCAGTTTTTTTAACCTGGGGTTGTGGGACAGAGTGGGTTGTTCTACTTAAGGAAGAAAGAGTCTGCTCTGGAGGAGGCAGCACATCCCTTTCTGCCTCTTTACTTGTGAGTTCTTTTGGTGTCGGATTAGGGGCAGCGTGGACACTTTTGGCAGCTGCAGATGTCACATAGTGACCTGACACTCTCTTCTGCATCTGCAAGAAGAAAGAGCTCGGTTTGGCCTGGGGATTGGAAACCCGTGATTTAAATTTTGACTCCAAAATATTGTTTATGTCTTCCAAATTTGGTGCAAAAGGAGCTGTGCCAGTGTGTCTCATCACTTTGGAAGAAGGTTTCAGAGAATTAACTGTGGCACCATCAGGTGAGCTCAGGGCACTGGGTACCTGATGGTCGCTTCTCAAGTTGGGTTTAAGGTCCACTGGTGACTCCTTTGGACCTTCAGAAATAACAGGATCTTCTGTTTGGATGGCAGTTTCTTTCACGTTCTCGGGAGAGGGTTTTCCTAAAGTATGTATCTCCGGGTCGTTTTTATGCCCTGTGGTTTCTGATTCACAGTCTTTCACTATCTCCAAGGATCTGGGAGGCACTATTTTATATGTAGTCATTCCAATTTTAGGTATATACTCTCTTGTAATTTCATTTGAAGGTTTTGGCTTGGGATTATAGTCCTGTCTGTAAAATGGGTAATTTTTTAGATAAGAAACACTTGAATTTTTGTCAATTTCATCTACAGGAGGCAAAAGATCACTGTAACCACCGGCAGAAACTGGATTTTTCACAGTGAGTTGATCTTCTGAATGTGTAATTAGGGTGCCCTGACTCCTGCAGTCCCTTGAAGTATCTACAGAATTTTGTGGGCTTAAGAATGAGTGTTGAGTTGATTTGTTATTGTGTGAAGTGTGTATACTTTCATCAACTTTGAGGTCAAGCAAATTGTGATCTTGGTGATTCCTGTAAAAACTGTCACAGGAAGGGGTTGTCTGAATTGCTGCGTCTTGCATTTTTGTCTTTTCTGCACTGGGTTGATTCAGTTTTTGATCTGGGACTGATAAAGCTGATAGATGGTTTTCTGTGTCGCTCATAATAATACCAGTTTCACAAGCCAGAGAGTTTGATAGTCTGTCAACTTCCACGTCCATATTGTTACTTTTGGTAACACCTCCAACACTGATGTCTGTCTTCCTCGCTCCATTTTTCCTATTATCTTCTGTATTCTTTGGAACAACAATTATTTCATTTTGAACTACTGAAAGAAAAAAAGACCAAGTTAAGTGAACGAAAAAAGTAGAAAACCTCAAGTTTTCAATGCCTACCTCCCCTCAATCTGAAATAGGTTTATCTACAGATAATTTTCTGAAAATTATCAGGTAAACTTCTGACAATTCTGTAGATAATTTTCAACTCATTAACTACACAAAAGCAGCCAGTGGCCTATATCATGTTAATCAACCCCTGTGTGCCTTCGTATGCTCTGATGCAAATAGATGAAAATAGACATTTTATATTACATGTCAGTTACACAGGAAGCTCACAGTATGGGGTATTGGCCAGAGCAAGTGCTCCATAGAAACTGTGTTTCTTCTTTGAAGTGAAAACATCAAATTTTCAGTCTTTGTTAATAACAATAAAGGTAAGAAACTGACCCCCCCAAAACTATTTATTCTATTTTTCCATTTTGACTCTGTCTTTTATAGCCCTTGTATAGCCCTTCATTAAATATAATGTTAAAAGAGAAATAATCTCAGCAAAGGCTGTCAATTTTAATTAAGACATGTAATAGAAAATATTAACTTTTAGATCTGAAGTAAAAACAGAATCTGATTGTCTTGTTAATTAAGTGTCCTTGCTAAAGACTTTTACAGAACTCTATTTTTAGTCAGAACAAAAGTGATTTCAACTACATTAAAACAGTCACGTTCATTGTGATTTTTCTCTGTAAGAAAAAGGTATCCTCATTCCAGAGTCAGAGTCAAAGCAGAGAAAACAATCTCCCTCTACCCTATACTACTTTTCTCCTTGATTCTAATTCAGACTTCCTGAAAATGAAAACCCCTTGTCAGTATCTAGGTTAACAAAACAGCCTCCAGTCAACAACGTTATGTCCAAGCGCTGGCATGAGGCATCTGGAAGGAAACATGGGCTTAGGAACACCTGAAGAATCATGCCTCCTGCATGACCACTCCCTTTATTCAAAATCTTAGTGGCCTTCCTTTCAGCTGCAGTAGTCTGCACAGCACAAGAGAAATGTGGATCTTGGGTGTCAAGTCATTAAAAGATGGCAAGTGAGGGCAGCGCCTGAGCCTCAGTGGGTAGGGCGCTGGCCCCACATACCAGGTGGCGGGTTCGAACCCGGCCCCAGCCAGGTAAAACAGCAGTGGCAACTGCAACAACAACAACGAAATAGCCAGGATTTGTGGCAGGTGCTGGTAGTCCCAGCTACTCGGGAGGCTGAGGCAAGAGAATCACTTAAGCCCAAGAGTTGGAGGTTGCCGTGAGCTGTGATGCCACAGCACTCTACCGAGGGTGACAGAGTGAGACTCTGTCTCAAACAAACAAACAAAAGGATGGCAAGTATTTCTCTGTAGTTTTATCATCAACCACCATTACCTATAAGAAGATGAGATCTAGCCATTAAAAAGAATGGTGATCTGGTATCTTTAGTAATAAGCTGGTTGGATCTGGAGACCATTCTTCTAAGTGAAGTATCACAAGAAGGGAAAAATACACACCACATATACTCATGTAAATGGGAGCTAGTCAGTCAATACTTCTGTGCACATGTGGAACCAAAACCCAGAAGAAATCACACAGGTGGGTAGAGGGAGGAGGGAATGGGTCACTTCACTCCTAACTGGTGCAACGCACACTTTCTGAGTGAGGGGCACACTTGCAACTTTGACTAAAAACGTACAAAGCAAATTAGATAACCAAATCATGGATACCCCTATAATACTCTGAAACATATGGGGGGTACACACGTTTTGGTTATATAATAATTTGAAAGTTTTGGTTACATATGTTTTTGAAATTATATATGTACAATTTTTAAAAGATGAGATCAATACACTGCCTTTTTCTGGTTAAAAAAAAAAAAAAAGATATGCATGCATACCCCCAAAATCATGTTGTCAAGGAAATTTGTATATGAACAAGTTCTTTTTTTTTTTTCCTTTTTGTTGCAGTTTGGCCAGGGCTGGGCTTGAACCTGCCACCCTTGGTATATAGGGCTGGCACCTTTTAAATATCTTTGCCTTATTGAACTTTGCTTAATTGCACAGATTTTGGTCATGGTAGTTAATATTCCATATTATGGTGCAAAATTCATTAAATATAAAATTCAAAATGAAATTCATTTTTGTTCTTTCCCAGTTATCAGAATATAAATCATTTGTTGCTGTAGCTTCTTTTACCAATGACCGATAATGATCAACTTTTATAAAATTAAAGACACTTCTGATAAGGAGCTATGGAAGAGGCACACTCTCCCTCTTCTTTTAATTTACTTGTCATTTATCTATATGATACTCAGAACCCTTTTATGAGCATTAAAAAAATTAAGTAATGGTCTCTGGAAGCAGGAAATGATCCTAAATGTATTTTCTTCTCTCTTACTTTTTCTTATTTTTCACTGAATACAGGTATTTCCCAGTTTACACAACGGAAACATTTTCCAAAAGAAAGCAAATTAATATAAAAATAGATTTGAAAATATCCCTATCACAAATCCTAAATTATTGATTTTAGAACTCTCCATTTCTTTTTTTCATATTTTGTGGTGGGTTACCACCGGCTAGCTCTGAATGTGTCATCAACATGTCACAATTATTCCCAATGCTGTCAGGCCTATAAAGTTCGAATCCACCCCTATACATGCCCGACAATGAGACATATCTGACCAGTGTCTCTGAATGGCTAAGGCCACTTACAGGGACGGTCAGTAGAGGAGAAGGTTGCTTTTGTACTATCTCCCACCCTCACCCAATAAGGACACTGATATCGGCCACATTAAGAAAGAATGATTTAGATTAAGTGATTTAGATAAGGGTAGGAAAAAAGAAAACAGAATGAAACTAATTTAAGAATAATGTAAATTATTTATTTAAAAAAACACCTGAAGGTTCAGCGCCCATAGCTCAGTGGTTAGGGCGCCAGCCACATACATGGGGGCTGGTAGATGCGAACCATTCTGGACCTGCCAAACAATGACAACTGCAACAAAAAAAATAGCTGAGTGCTGTGGCAGGAGCCTGTAGTCTGGGACAGCTAATTGGGAGGCTGAGGCAAGAGAATTGCTTAAGCCCAGGAGTTTGAGGTTGCTGTAATACCATGGCATTCTACTGAGAGCAACATAGTGAGAGTCTGTCTCCAAAAAAAAAAACACCTGAAAGTAAACAAAGGTCATTGTAATCCATATACAAATCAAAATAAATATTATAGAAAGGTACTTGTGATTCAGGTATTAACCTGGTGTCAAAATCTTAAGAAAAATGACTTGATTTGACTATTATTTTAAAGAGAAAGAATAGATTTTAAATCATGCTTTCTCAATAGGATATAAATAAATCATGATTTCTATGATGCTATTGCCATCATAGTATGTGAAAAACTCAATCAAGAGGGAAAAATAGGGAAATTTACTTTTAGACCTTCTCAGTACGATATGGTAACACACAGTGGTATGGAATGTGTGGGAAAATGAATCATAGGCATACATAGTAAGTCAACAAACACACGTCACACATATAAAATTTTGGGATTATACATGACATACCCAAATATGAATATTATATTCCTATGTTTCCTGGGAATCTTAACCAAGATTTTTATATTAACATAGTAGATAGCACTATGAGAATTCAGAAGCCACTTTCTTATCACCTTAAAATACAACTGGGTATTCCTTGAATATTCAACTTGTGTAGGATTGTTTTTCTGAATTCCATCCTAAGTATATGTTTTAAGAATACCTCAGTATTCTTCTAGGTACTATAGGGAATTCAAACAAAGCCCTGAAATTTCTCTGATCTAAGACTGTCCGATTCAGCTGAGCAGTCAGAAATACAAAATTACATGGCTTCTAGTAATGGAATAAAAAATAAAGAAATGTTAGGATTTGAAAAGAAATTGAATAGGTAAAGCAGATGGAAAATTTTTTCCATGCAAAGAGATGAACATAAGTCTAATGGTAAAACTGAATGAATTATATCATAAGAAGAAAAATGTTTTGATTTGGGATAGGAATTGGGAAATAGTGGTGGATAGGTTATATAATTAGATGGTCTGGGCTTTAAAAATCATACACATAAGTTTTGTCAAGATGTAGCAACTTGAGTATAAAGTAAGACAGGCATGGACTAGGGAGGTAGACAAGAAAAAGAGAAATAGGCCACAGATAGATAAACACAGTATGCATTTTTAAGATCCAAAATCTGAATTTGATAATCGCTAAGCTATCATAACAACAGAAGTAGTATGCATAGTGGAACACACTTCAGAGCAACATTGATAGAGATTTTTTTTTTTTTCTTGAGACAGTGTCTCACTATGGCACCCTTAGTAGAGTGCTTTGGTGTCACAGCTCACACCAACCTCAAACTCTTAGGCTTAAGCGATTCTCTTGCCTCAGCCTCCCAAGCAGCTGGAACTACAGGTGCCCACCACCACACCTGGCTGTTTTTTTTTTTGCTGTTGTTGTTGTTTTTGGTTGCAGTTGTTTAGCTGGCCAAGGCTTGGTTTGAACCGGCCACCCTTGGTGTATGTGGCTGGCGCCGTAACCACTGTGCTACGGGCACTGAGCCAGAGATTTTTTTTTTAATATTAACTGAATTTAATCTTAGGTCCAACAGTTCCTAGTTGCGGGACCTCAGCTGTTCTTTAACATTTCTGCAGTACAATCATTTGTTAATCGGGACTAAAAATGGTAATACCCATAAAGCAGGTAGGTATTAAATGAGTCAATATATGAGATTACATAAGTTAATACATATAAAGTGTTAAGAATAGTCCTGGGCACATAATAGTTTTATGAAAGTGTTAGCCATTAGTGGTTGATGTAACTTACCATTCTCCTGGTTTCGGCCCAAAGACTTTGAGCTTCTTATACTATCAACTACCAGCTCTTTGTTGCTTGTGTCATATACTACGCTGGGCGGTCCTCTGAAAGATATGATATTGTATGTTATATATTGATACTATTCAAACACACAAGTAGAAAACAGGCAATAATTTCCAAAGACAGATGGACTAAAATAATCATTTTTTTCTGCCAAATACTGGAAATTTAATAGCAAAAAAAAAAAAAAATACAACTGAGATGAAATGCTGGTATGAAACACTAGCTTTTGTATGGTGGTCCTATTATAAAGAAAAATGTAAGCAGCTTGGTAAAAGGGACATCTTTCCAAAAGTATCTTTGTTATTATGCGTTATTTGTTCTTTTAAAGTTATTTGTCTTTTAAAGGAAATCGAACGAAACATTTAAGTTTTGCATCTGGCAGACCAGAATGTGGACTGATCTCGCTGATATTTTTTGTGGTGATAGCATAGTTCAGTTTGGCGACCATCCCACGCAAATTATAGTAAACATCTAATGAAGATAGTTTATTTTGCTTGGTGGATTTCATCTTTATTCATGCTGTTGCATCTCAAACATAATATAAGTAGACTACACCATAGATTTCCATTCCTAGTATCAAGGGGAAAGTTGACCACATTATAAAGTTGATTGCAAAAACAATACTGGCGATTTATCATACTTTAATATACAGAACTGTTTGCATAGCTTCTTGGCCTTTTGGCTAAGATCAAGTGTAGAACTGTTTTCATATACCAATTAGTGAAAATCCTGCAGGAGAATGTGATGAAAATTGAAAACTAAATGTTACACTTAGTTCATATAGGTAATAGGCAAAACAGACACACAAACTTTAATTTTTGAGTCATTCAAATTAAGCACATGTTATGTTTTATCTGGCATAGGGATAGAACTGTTGAATTTAATTTTTTTAAACATAATTAGGTGAAATTAGATATTTTATTAATAAGTACTTTTATCATGATGGTAAAAGGGATGGGGTATAAACACTGTATTTGTGTTCAAAATTCTAGATTTATATTCCAGAAGATTGGTATTAATTAACCCCCCCCCCCCCACCTCTGGCACACAGACTACCTACCGTCCATCTGTGCATCTAGCTTCGTGTGTTTCTTCCTGGGAGTTTTGTGAGGATTTTGCATTCTCGTTGCCAAGGGCTGAGTCAGGGTCATTTTTCAGTGCATTTATTATATCAGTAGGTGCAGAAGAAATACCTGGTGACTTCAGAGACATATTTTCAGCCTCGTCTTTAGGCACTTCACTCAGTTCTTCCTTTTCATCTATCTCTTCAAGGCTATAATCAGAATTTATTCTAGCTACAAAGAAATGCAGACACAATCCTAAATATTAATTTGTCTCATTCTTCCTATGCAATCCTGGCAAGAAAGAAACTTTTAAAATAATAATTAGCTAGATTAAACTTTTAGACGAAACTTCAGAAAATGCACTGTGTACTGTAAGTCTACAGCATTTTACTTGTAAAGTTATTAAAATTTCCCAAGGATGTCTGGAATTAACTGATATATCTTTCCTAGGGTTCACCAAAATGGCAGAATTGCCAGACAAATACTATTCTTTGTTAAAAGAGAATTGTATTAAATTGAATCTTTCATACTTACTATTTTTTCTTCTTATTCATTCATTCAAAAAAAAACTCAGTGTCCAACACTATTGTGGTTGCTGCTAGAGCTCTGTGTGTGTGTGCTTCCATCTTTTGAAAATGAGGTACGATTTGTGTTCAGTAAAATTCAGCTTTTTGGGAATATAGTTTTTTGAATTTTGACAGTTGCATAACCCCACCATGGTCAAGATGTAGAAGAATTCTGTCAACCCCCTAAATTCTTCCATGCTTCTTGGTAATCAATCCCTGCTGCTAACATCAGCCTTTAACAACCATTAACCGTACAGTTTTGCCTTTTGCAAGAATGTCATCTGAATGAAATCATACACCATCTAGACCTTGGAGTCTGGCTTCTGCATTTAACATCACACATTCAAGATTCAGTCTTGCACTGAATTCAGTCTTGCACGGATCAGTTATTCACTCCTTTTACGGCTAAGATTAATCAGTGCATTTACCATTCCTCACTTTAGGGACATTTGTGTTGTTTCCCAATTTTGAAAATTATGAACAAAAACACTATGACAACTCACATGCAGGCTTTTGTATGTGCAAGAACTTTGGTTTTGTTTGAGAAAATACTAGGGAATGAGACAAATAATGTGAGATAGTATAACTATAAACTAATTTTAAACAACTGGGTTGAGGTGATAAAGATTCTTTCTGAGTCAAGGAAAAATTGGGTAAAATTTTGATCAAATTTAAGTATTACATAAATATAAAGCTTTGTCCTCTCATAACAAAATAATTCCAATAATTTTAAAATAAGATTACTGAGGCTGGGTGCAGTGGATCAAGTCTGTAATCCGAGCACTCTGGGAGGTGGGAGGATTGCTTGAGGTCAGGAGTTTAGGATCAGCCTGAGTAAGAGTAAGACCCTGTCTTTACTGAAAATAGAAAAATTAGCTGCATATTGTGGTGCATAATTGTAGTCCTAGCTACTCAAGAGGCTGAGGAAGAGGACAGCTTGAGCCCAGGAGTCTGAGGTCGCACTGAGCTATGAGGGTGCCAGTGCTCTCTGTCCAGGTAACAGAGACTCAGTCTCTAAAAAAAACCCCACAATATTAAAAACACTATTATATTAAAAAAAGCCATGCATAGGTAACAAAGCAGTAGTTCAATAAAAAATATATATGTAACTGTTCTCTTACATACATATATATGGTTATACATTGAAAATAATAAAGATCGGTTTCCCCCCCAAAGTGCTTTTCTTCTTTTGAGACAGAGTCTCACTTTATCGCCCTCGGTAGAGTGCAGTCACCGCACAGCCCACAGCAGCCTCCAACTCTTGGGTTTAAGCGATTCTCTCGCCTCAGCCTCCCAAGTAGCTGGGACTACAGGCACCTGCCACAATGCCCAGCTATTTTTTATTGCAGTTGTCATTGTTGTTTAGCTGGCCAGGGCCAGGTTGAACCTGCCAGCCTTGGTGTATGTGTCTAGCACCATAACCTCTGTGCTATAGGTGCCAAGCCATTCCCAACCCCACCCCCCAGAAGTTGAAAGCCAAATAGAAGAAAAACTAAAATCTTTCATAACCACTGAAATAGGCTTGGCACCTGCAGCTCAAAGCACCAGCCACGTACACCTGAGCTGGCAGGTTCAAATCCAGCCCGGGCCCGCCAAACAACTGATGGCTACAAACAAAAAATGGCCGGGCATTGTGGCGGGCGCCTGTAGTCCCAGCTACTTGGGAGGTGGAGGCAGGAGACTCGCTTGGGCCCCGGAATTGGAGGTTGCTGTGAGTTGTGATGCCATAGCACTCCATCCAGAGTGACAGCTGGAGGCTCTGTCTAAAAAAATAATAATAATAATAAATAAATAAAAAAGAACCACTAAAATATCATACTCTGTCATAGACATCTATATGGTTAGGGAAAATAGCAAACTCCAAATCTGAATGACATTTCAAGTGAAAAGGAGAAACTCCTATTTCTTTATGAAACACTTTTATACAAGTTTTCAACAAGTAACCAAGTCTATACTGGAAGACGTCTTAATCTGTGTGACACAAAGCACCAGCCGGGAAAGGCAACCACCTACATGTCACTGCCGCTCCCGCCGCCTCAGGTGCTCCAGGACACTCAGAGAAAGAGCTTTCCTCTGTCAGTTCCGGGGTGGCGCATTCTTCATTGAGGAGCCCAGAGCCAAGGGAGGCTTCTGTCAAAGAAGGAGAATCTGTGGAAATGGCACTTAAACGACAGAGTAAAGGCAAGAAGAAACTAGATAGCACTTTGGAAGAAATCGGATTTGTTAGCTCACTGTTATGCCTGAATTAAATGAGAAGAAGTAGCAGGGGAAAATGGGAGAGAAACAGGTATTAAGCAATGTTTGAATTGCATGCACATCTTTTCCTAATACTTCAGAATCTTCTAATTTTACCATATAGTTGTAGTTGCTACATTATTCAGTCAATTTCCTTCGTGGAACAAAATGATGTCATTGAAATCATTCCCCCTTATTTAATAGTAATATTTTAATCACAGAAGAGTGAAGAATTCTTATATGTATAAGGTATGTTTAAATTCCACATCCCTAAATATCATGTAAAGATGAAAGATTCAAAGAGCATTTGAGTGTTTCTAAATATGTTCTGTATTTGTGAATATTAATTACAAAAATTAGGTAGAGGTATATTAAGCAATTTTCATCCTTATCAAATTATCCCAAGCTAAAGTGCTAGCATAATCATATTCTATTTTGGCATGATATCACTGGTCTATTACACTCATTTATGTCTAACCTTAAGTCTAAAGATTAGGAAATTTTATCATACTCATTCTTTTTTTTTTTTTTTTTTTGTAGAGACAGAGTCTCACTTTATCACCCTTGGTAGAGTGCCGTAGCATCACAGCTCACAGCAACTTCCAACTCCTGGGCTTAGGTGATTCTCTTGCCTCAGCCTCCCGAGTAGCTGGGACCACAGGTGTCCACAATGCCTGGCCATTGTTTTGTTGCAGTTTAGCGGGGGTCGGATTTGAATCCACCACCCTTGGTATATGGGGTCGGCACCCTACCCGCTGAGCCACAGGCACCGTCCCATACTCATTCTTATAACCGTTACTAAATAGCTACTGAGAACCTTGGTTATAGTATTAGATAGAATTATTTTACTTTATCAGAATTTCAATTGCGAGCCAGACACTGCAATAGAAAATATTTTCATAGTAACAAACTTTTCTCATTAAGAGTAGGATAGTTCTTTTGTTGAATTCATATCTGGAACAGTTACATAAAGAAGCTGTGCTTACGCCTTCATGTAAGTTTTCATCTGCACATGGCAAGGTGCATTCCTCACTATGATGTTTCACTGCTCTTGGGAAGGAGGTTAATAAATGTTAACCTGACATCACATAAGGAAAAACAGGAGACCAAACAGAGTATTCAAGGTATAATTCCAGAATGAAAACTTTGATCACTGCCAGGTAGTTTCATACTCTAGCCCTGGTAGAGAGAGAGGAGAGAACTCATTTCATGATATAAAATTTAGGAAATGGGGCCAAAGAACTTGTATCACTTTCACAAACAAAGCATTACAACTGAATTTATTTCTCAATTATCGGGAAGGTTCTTTTTCAGTAACCATGTAATGTGGAATAAAGGTGTCATACCTGGGCTGGGTAGCCCCTCAGGAAAGTGTGCTTCTGAAACACTGTCCGGAGAAATTCCATCCACTGACTGTATAACTAAAAGAAAGAAATGCTAGAACTTACAAAGTCACATTGGCAAATGAGTCAATTCCCTTAATAATCGGACTTATTTTATAGTATAGAAAGAAATAAGCCCTAAGCTTACTAGAGGCCATTTTACTTTCCAGCTGTGAAACGACTTAAATACGCTTAGATTCCTCTTCCCACATGTAGTCAATCCTGAAATGGCAAGATCTTTCTGAATAAATTCATGAATTATACCATGTTTATTTCAGGACAATGGACCTGTACAATTTTGCTGTTTTGTTATTTTGATTACTTTTAAAAGGCATCTAACTGAGACTTTAGGATTATTTTAAAAGCCTCGGTATGTATATCATTCTTGTTATTACAAAGTTAAAAAGTCACAACTTACAATCTGTATCATCGTTATTGTCTGTATTCAAGAAAAACACAACAACACAAATGCAATGGGAAAAGCAACAGTACCCGTCATAGGACCGCTTTCCTCACTCTGATGCAGGGGTAGTTTGGAGGGTGGGGAAGGCGCTTTTCGCTTTGTCCTTCTCAAAGATGAATTCCCTGTGGATGTGCCCTTGAGCTGCAATGAGCCTGTTCTCACCATGCCTGCTCCACGGGGACTCTATGGAAAACAAACACCAAACTCAACCCTATATTTAGACGTCAACAGAAAACTTTAGGGAGACGCTGAACTTTCTGTCAAATACATCACATACAAAATGGAGCATAAGAGTCACTCATCAAAAACACTTATGGAACATTTGCTACATGCAAGAGCTGGCCTATGAGATGGATATTTCAAGAAAAATCCTATGGACTCAAGAAATAGGCTAGGATGGGAGACTCACGTGCAAACAACTAGCTGTAATGTAGAGAACTCGTAAGTAAAATAGTTAAAAACTAACTTTTAAAGAAAAATCTGGAAAAATTATTGGATAGAAAATACAAGACTATTGGCACATTAGCAGCTGGCTTGATGAATCTCTCTCTTTTTAGCACCAGTGCATCAGTGAAAAACATTGCAAAAACCTACACGTCTACCCAAGGCATGGTCCTTTGAAGTCACCAATCGCAAACAGCTACTGCTCACACACACAGGGTGATGGTCAGCGCACTCTAAGAAAGTCCTGCCTCCGCAAGCTGGCCACTGCCTCCTGGCCTATTGGCACATCATCCTTGTTCTTTCTCTTCACAACAAAACCATTTATAACAGTTGTTCACAGTTTGTGTCTCTAATTTCTTTTTCCTACTTGAACCCTTCCAATTAGATTTTTTTTCAGCCCTCGATCCATTAAAGCAATTTCTATCAAAGTCACCAATGACTTTGACCATGAATAAATCAGTTGGTCACTTCTCAGAACTCATTTATGTGACCTGTTAGCAACATTAAACACAATTGTCCACCCTAATAAAATGCCTTCTATTTTTTCCAGGATACCCATTTCTTATTCTCCACAGATTGGGACTCTCCAGCTGCTGCTTTCTATGGTAAACATTGCCCTGGCTCAGTCTTCCATTCCTGCTCACTCTCTTGGTGATCTCATCTATTCTCTTGTTTTTAAGTCTTATATGCTGATGAATTCTAAACTTTTGTCTCTATCCTGGACCTCTGTTCCAATCACCCCTTGAAGTCTAAGACTACTTTAATTTAGCACGTCTAACACTGAGATCCTGAACATCCCTCTTTACCACTCCCTTCAAAACCCTGCTCTTCTCACAGTCGTCCCCGTCTCAGTGAAGAGGTCACCTTTCCATGTGCCCCCATCTTCCCTCTCCCACCTTACAGAGTCCAATCCTTTGGGTTCTTTCTTACAGGACATCCAGCTAGACTGCTATGACACACTCTGAATCATCATCAAGCAGCTCCTCATTGGACCCTCGGCTTCCACATCGCTTCCTATGATCCTTTCTCCCCACAGCAGCAAAGGGATCTGGTTACAATGTAAGTCAAATTAGGTCGCCTGGGTTAAAACCCACTAATGGTTTCCCTTATCAGGCCATCGACTACCTGGCTCCTCAAGCTCTCTGTCCACCTCCTTCCTTGATCGTGGAGGGGCTCAGCCACGCCGGCCTTTTCATTGCTCCTGAAATGTGTCAGGAGAGCTCCCACCTCAGGGCAGCCGTCCTTGCTGTTCCATGTGCCTGGAACGCTCCTTCGTTTGATAACTCAAAGTCTTACTCCATGATTTTCTTCAGGTCACTATTCAAACTCCACCTTTTCAATGAACTAGTCCTTGACTCCCAGCACTTCCTATCTCCCTTCCCGGTTTTATTTTTATGATCAGCATTTAATAGCTCTCTAGCATTACTAATAGTTGACTTACTTGCCTTGCTCATTATCTGCTTCCACTAGGGTTGACTATGAGTGTGGAGATCTTTTTCCCTTTCTATTTTTCTCACTGCTGGGTCTCCAGAACAATGTCTGGCTCCCAGGAGTCTCTCGGTATGTATTTGTTGAGTGAACGAAAATGAAGAATGATACACATCATTTTATATGGGGTAGGAGTCTTATTGAAACTAGTCCCAGTAAGGATTGACCTTAAAACTCAACAGTGCCCAGTGCTCAGGAGCCCGTGCTTAACCCAGCACATAAACATTCATTGTGTGTCTAAAAATCCCCCCCAAGTCAACCCAGGTTGCCTCATCATACCTTAAAGGACTTTAATAAAAGTTACATATTTAACATTAGTTTGTTAAATCTTAGTAATGAATGCATGGGTGTGTATTACACTATGTAAATCTGAAATATTTCATAAGAAATTCAATGTGAAGAATTAAAATTAAAAAACAGCTTATGAATGTCTCCAGCTTTTACCCCCAACAAGATGCAGTTCCTTTGGTCAAATTATGACATTAAAAAAAGTTGAGGTTAAATTATTTTTAAGTCCAAAAGGTTTACAAAGTGAGAAAATACTGAGCTTTCTACTTACTGGGGGAAACTAGTTAATCATTAGAGATAGTCAATTATTTACATTAGTTAGCCATCACTGATAAGTCTACCTGCCAATAATGAAAACCCAAACCTCTGCCAGGAATGCACATCATCAAATTTTATGGTCTGTGGAAAGGGAAATACTGTAAGGAGAAACAGAATACGCTAGTGAAAATGACAAGGTCAGCTTGAAACCCATGCCAGATAATTAATCCCTTAGAATTCACACCCTGATCAGAATTCACTGATTCAAAATGGAACTAAATTTAGCTGAAGAAAATAGACTTCAATGGCATTCAATAGATTTACTTCATGCTAACTCTGTAATAGTTATTACATCCCTTAATCATAGTTGAATTGTAAGATACAGATAATTGAAATCAATGTATCCTAGATAAGAGTTAAATGAAAATATATAAATAGAAAAATTATAAATGGACTTAAGGTACAGAAATAATATGGATTAACTTGAATAATGTTAAATATTTCTAATAGAAGGTTTTTAAAAAAAAATTTGCAAATTTACTTAAAACATAGATTTGGGGTTATTTATAATATGATTTCCACAGGTAAGGATGCTGGGGTTAGTGGAGAAAATATAAACAATCCCTTGAAACTGTCTTAAAGTCCCTATTTTTTCCCTGTATTTCCCCCCATCATGAAATCCTCTTTATTTTTTTCTTAAAGGAAAGCCTCATATCATACTTCTTCAACCTGGACATTTGCAGTTAATACTATGAAATGGTATAAAATATCTTAGAATTGACATCAGGCTTACCCAAATTGACTATGAATTATGTCCCAGTGACTGAACTTTCCATGTATCTGAGGTTCAGATTTTAACTCTTAACTCTTGATGAAAGAATTTTTTTTTTTTTTTTCAGACAGAGTCTCACTTTATCCCCCTTGGTAACCGAGTGCCATGCATCACAGCTAACAGCAACCTCAAACTCCTCGGCTCAAGTGATCCTCCTGCCTCAGCCTCCCAAGTAACTGGAACTATAGGCGCTTGCCACAACACTTGATTTTTAGAGATGAGGTCTTGCTCTATCTCAGGCTGGTCTTGAACTCCTGACCTCAGGTAATCCACCTGCCTCGGCCTGATGAAAGAATCTTAAAATAATTTTTAAATTGTATTAAATAATACATTTTATTAAATGCCAATATTATAAATACAATTATTATACTATAATGAATGTGGTATGGATGTACCCAGTACTGATTTTGCAAAATAGGCAAATTTGTGAAGTTTCTGATTGCTATAGAATGAGTTTGATGGTTGATTTGCTGATAAAATTAGCATAATCTCACATGAGATACAAACAACACAGACACAGATGAGGGAAAAAAAAGAAAATCATTGTAAAGCCTACAAAATATAGGTTATCTCACAGAAGTCTAGAGTATAGATTGGCTCACGTGTATACTTTCTACACACATATGTAGACATGCTTCGGCATGCAGACGTGCACACTTTGGCTTATTTTGGATGAAACCAGACAAGTTAATTTCTTTGTTGTCAAGTTTTTTAAAAAAATAAAATGTGGCTTGGCGCCTGTGGCTCAACAGGCTAAGGCACCAGCCACGTACACCTGAGCTGGCGGGTTCAAATTCAGCCCCGGCCGCCAAACAACAATGACGGCTGCAACCAAAAAATGGCCAGGCATTGTGGCGGGCGCCTGTAGTCCCAGCTACTTGGGAGGTGGAGGCAAGAGACTCACGTGAGCCCAGGAATTGGAGGTTGCTGTGAGCTGTGATGCTATAGCACTCTATCCAGGGTGACAGCTGGGAGCTCTGTCTCAAAAAAATAAATAAATAAATAAAATGTGAGTAGTTTTATTGTACAAATTAAATCCACTATTATTAAAAAAATAAAAATAAATAAAATGTGAGCAGGACAAGTTTAGTTTTGATGCCTGTACTCCTACCACGCTGGGAGGCTGAGGTGGGAGGATTGGTTGAGCCCCGGAGTTTGAGGTTGCTGTGAGCTAGGCTGAGTCCCTGACACTCTAACTTAGGCAACAAAGCAAGACTGTGTCTATAAAAAAGATCACATCAAAGTGATGGGGGACCACATAGGGTCACAAACAATTGCAATAGAGAAGGGAGAACTAGGACAGTAGGATCAGGGACTGGAGCTTGAAAATCTACACTACATAAGCTGTCATCTGTGTAGCCAATTTTAACACTGCTCCAACCAAACTGCTGAAATAAGTACTATGAAAAGGAGCAATGAGATTAATGCTGGATTCAATATAGATGTTCTAAATGTCACTACCACTAGTAGGTGGCACCTTTTTGATTACAATCAAAATTAAAGCCCTTCAGAGGATTCTGAGCGGCCAAGCTCACCACTATTGTTCTCTCAAAATCATCTACTTTAAAACATTATTAGTCCAGGTAACTTTTTTATCCTCTGGTTAACAAACTCCTTAACCTGATTCTGTCTTCACCATACTTCAAGTCTTTTGTGCCTTCTCAGCGATGTCCATATACCTATGTGGGCTTTTGTGTTACAAACGGAGTTCAGGAAGAAAAATGTCAGTTCTTCAATGTCATATTTTGCTGTGGTCCTTCTGGTTTCAGAAATCCTCAGAAGAGCGACACCGGGACTCGGCATCACAGTACCTGGCTAGCACTGATCAAATCAAAAGCCCACATGCTAAAGTACGTAATCTGGGAAGGACCAACTTTAAAGGATAACAAAAGAATAACAATTTTATAATAGTGGAGTTGAAAGAGACTTTGAGAAATTTAGTTATAATACCTTATTTAACAGAGGAGAAAATAATACCATACAAAGTTCGATGAAGATGAAAAAGATGATGAAAGAGAAAATGACAACACAGAAGAACATAGTAGACCTATTAGTAGAAGCCAAGACTGTCTCTCCAGGCTTCCTCACCACCATATCCTTCCTTTCCAGCCCTTCTCCATGGAAACCAGTGGGGGGAAAAACCCAACATGGATTTAAAAACCTGTGTTAGCCTCTGAAAGGCTTTTACTTCACTCTTCCTGAGGCCATCTGTGCTTTCATTTTATCAACTCTAAAACTTTGAGATAGGATAAAACCAAGTCTTACCAGTAATCATCTTTGCTTATCACAGTTTTTAAAAGTCTAAAGATGGTGGCTTAACTCAGAAGTCATCTTGGATGAATAAAAGACAGGCTGAACCAGAAGAAAATGTAGCCTAGGATCAAGCTTACAAGACAGGCGATGGTGGCTCGGCGCCTGTGGCTCAACGGGCTAAGGCACCAGCCACGTACACCTGAGCTGGCGGGTTCGAATCCAGCCCGGGCCCACCAAAACAACAATGACAGCTGCAACCAAAAAATGGCCGGGCGTTGTGGCGGGCACCTGCAGTCCCAGCGACTTGGGAGGCGGAGGCAAGAGACTCACTTGAGCCCAGGAATTGGAGGTTGCTGTGAGCTGTGATGCCACAGCACTCTATCCAGGGTGACAGCTTGAGGCTCTGTCTCAAAAAAAAAAAAAAAAAAAAGACAGGCGATGGTGGTAACCATGCTTCTCTGTGATCACATTGGGGGTAGACAGAGGGGTTTCTAAGGACAGAGTAGGAGATTGGGAAACATGCACAGGTTAACGGATTTAGGGCCTAAACCGGAGGGAAGCTTGATCAAGGCAACAAACTGAGACCAATGTAGTTCCTCCAGAAAAGGAGTTGAGGTGAGTAGGAAGTGTCCAAGTGACCCCATCAGCGCATCAGTGTAACTCCTGGAAAAGAGACCCGCTTTCTCTCTGCCCTGGCCTCTGTTAACACAGAGAGAAGCAAGTATCCTCAAGAAGTTTCAAATATCACAGAGGTAGAGAGAGGCTAAGTAAACCTCATACTGCGTGCACTGGTAAAGGGAGCCTCCTCACACTGATCATTATAACTCGGTATGCTATTTCAGAGAGGTACAGCATTATGTATACTAATACATAAAGAAGAGAAATCCACATTAATTTCACAAAAGCCTGACTGTTCTTTGAATAATATGTTTCATGAAAGTTCAACAACTTTATAACAAAAATAGTTTTTCATTTTTAGGTCAGAAGTAAAACTGCCAAAAACCTAAAAAGCCATGGCTCAGAGGATTTTTGTGAGGATTAAATGAATAGTGTTCTTAGAACCCTGTCCGCGACATTAATCAGCATTATGTAAGCAATCACCACTGCTTTGGTTATTATGATTATGACTCTTTGAAAATCTGATGACAATTACAATGACAAAGTATGTATTATATCTGGAAGAGCCTTAAAAATGGAAGCAGATTAAATATTATACCATACTAATACATTCCCTCTACTGAATGAAGCCAGTTATATTTTTTGGAAATACAGATAGCTGTATTCTGTATATCAAACTGCAAATTCCATGGTAACCATTCTTCCTAAGCAATTGTAGAAACATGTGTGTGGCCCACTTTCTATATAATAAATGTCAGAGGAAAGTGAAGGGGAAAATAAAATGTTATGTGAAAACCTAGATAAAAACCGAAAAAGAGATACATTTCTTAAAGATTACAACTACATAATCTATTACAACACAGAAATACAACCTTAATATAACTCCTACATGCTTTAAATAGAGTAATTAAGTAAAATAAGAACAAATCTATACCTGTTCATTTCAAAAATATGTGGGAATAAATCATCTGCTTGTAAACCATGTTATATAATAATGATAAAACTGAGTAAAAGGTGAATAATGTAAAATATTTTTTAAAAATTAAGTCAGTCGTTAAAAAAACTAACAGTCTGAGTATCAAATTACACTTGCATAATGCTAGATGGCAAAAACCTTTCAATTTCTCAATATCTGAGTGTCTGTAGCAGAATGCAAAATGAGACCAAATCAAATATTCAATAAAGATTATTCCTGACCATGTTTTCAGCCACAACTCAATATTCTAAAGAAAATGAAGGGCAGGGTGTGGTCGTTCATAACACTCGTCATAACACTCTGGGAAGCAAAGATGGGAGAATCACTTGATCTCAGGAGTTCAAGACTAGCCTGAGTAAGAGTGAGACCCTGTCTCTACTAAAAACAGGGAAAAAGTCAGCCTGGCATTGTGTCAGGAGCCTGTAGTCTCAGCTACTCCAGAGGCTGAGCCAGAAGGATAACTTGAGCCCATGAGTTTGTGGATGCTGTGAGTTAGTCTGACCCCAGGACACTCTAGCCTGGGGCAACAGCTTAAGATTGTCTTATAAAAAAAAAAAAGAAGAAAGAAAGAAAAAGGACAGGTTATACCGAGATCCATTGAAGCCAGGAGAAAAGCTGCTTGCTGTTATATATACACAGTTCCAAGCAGCAAAGCCACACCAAATGTGCTAAATGAAAAATTCTCCAAAAAATTGTGTGAATTCTATAGGTTGAAATTACCCACAACTACTTCTTAACATTTTTTCAAATGTAAAATGGGCTTAACAGAATAATTAGTCAATAACATCAGGACATTTGTACCCCACTGACTTATTAAATGTGTTCTGCAGATGTGTTGAGGTCTGCAGATATGGTCCAGAAACTGAATGCAGTTTATCCCAGGGCTTTAAGGAGCTTTCAAATTTAAGCCAAAGTCATTGCATTTCTGACTTCGTGCTTTACAAATGACAATCTTATTGTAAATAACTACGTATCAATACATTTTATATGGTAATGCATGTAATATGGCTCAGGTGAATAAAAACATGAAATGATTATTATATATCTTATTTCACAAGTAGTATTTCAAATCCTTGGCAGCATCATATTCACAAAATGTTCAAAAAGTACCCCCCTCAAACTGCCAGAGACTTTCTAATAGGAAGTTTTCTTTTTCTGAATGAACATTTTCATGGAGGACAACATATTTACTATTAAAGAGAAAGTGACATTGGCTTAAAATTACATGAAAGAGAGAACAGAGAAATTTAGGGACTTTAAAATAACATTATAGCAGTGATAGTGAAATATTCATTCTTTAACATTTATCTTTGGATTGAGAAAATAATTTTAGATGCAGAAATATTCCCAAAAAGTTAAGTTATTTTACTAACTTGGCTGTTTATTGAATCTTCTTTTGAAATGGTACCATCAGCGGTCAAAATTAGCTCAGCAAATCAGCAGCCTTTGAATTGAATACATGTATTCTTACATGTATAAGCTCCAAAATCATTATCCAAATGCCTTAAATTGTCAGTACTGAGAAACGTCTTAAAGCAATGAGGCAAATAATCAAATTTAGACAGCCAAGTATCATAAAGTAGTACAGCTGACAAAGTTTTCTTCAAGCTATAGACAGACTGACTTCTCAGCAAACTGTGACTAAAGCAAACACAGTATCAGTGCCTACTTAAAAAAACACCAAAATGAAGGAAAAGCTCAAAATGAATACAACTGCTAATTATAAATAACTTTGCCATGCATTAATATTTTTTGTCTCTTCACCCACCTGAAATAAGCATTTTCTATTTCTAATATGACATAATTATTTCTATTATTTTCTTTTTGGTTTATTAAAGGATGCTTTGGGGGGGAAGAAACAGAAAAATCAGAATGCTGTACTTCTGTTAAACAGCGCACCCTTGTGGTTTATGTTGCATCCTAAACAACAACAAAAAAATTACAGGATAAAACTTTATCCAAAATTTCTTCATATAAATAGAACAAATTTGGTCATATATTTTGTTCCTTCCAGTTTTATTTTTCCTGACATGTTGGTACTTTTAATCACTAAAGATAGTGACTTTTTAAAATTTCAAATTCAAAACTAAATTGTTAAAATGGATGTATTTTTAGTGACTACCTTTGATTTTAAATTTAAAACAAGCAATAAAATAAAATTCACCTAAAAATTTATATTATTTAGTTGAATTTCTAAATATATTGTTACAAACAATTTCAAAGGTCACATATATTTATATGCCTTATGTAATATATTGCATGTTTTAGTTATTGATAGTCAACTTTTCAACATAACTTTACCAAAATTCTGACTTTTCTGTAAAATCTTAAGAAAAATATATCTAAAATTATGTGGTTTGATAACTACAAAAGAAAATATAAATGACATTTAAGATACCCCAGAACTTCTGAAAATTAACCAGATATACAAATGAAATACTAAAATATTGATATAAATATGACAGATATTTTCATTATATATACTACATGAAAACTGTGGTTAATAGTTACTTATCAACTCCCTTGAATTGATAACTAACTATGTTGTAACTAACTATGTTACAGAATTTTGTTGGGGAACACAATTCCCATCTTCTGAGGAGAGGAAAAGCACAAAAGTTAAATAATGCTACAAAGCGTAAACAATAATGTTTATCTTTAGAGGATGAGGCAAGTAAATCATGTTATAATCTATCAGCATAATAGTATGCAACCACTGAAAAGGAGAAACCTTTTATACAGTGATAAGGATATCGAAATCGGCTCAGCGCCTGTGGCTCAAGGGGCTAAGGTGCCAGCCACGTACACCTGAGCTGGCGGGTTCGAATCCAGCCCGGGCCCGCCAAACAACAAGGACGGCTGCAACCAAAAAAATGGCCGGGCATTATGGCGGGCGCCTGTGGTCCCAGCTACTTGGGAGGTGGAGGCAAGAGACTTGCTTGAGCCCAGAAATGGGAGGTTACTGTGAGCTGTGATGCCACAGCCCTCTATCCAGGGTGATAGCTTGAGGCTCTGTCTCAAAAGAAAAAAAAAAGGATATCCAAATCATTCCGCTCCAAAAAGATATCACAATATATATAGCATATGAACACCTAGCAAAAAATAATATGTAGCATGAATATTGGCTTATACATGCCTATATTATCTATGGAAAGATGTAGGTGGGATCATTCAATTCTGAAAAGGTAGGAAGCAAGATTTGGCCTTAGCCACAGTGAGTCAAATCTTCTGGTTTAGTTAGAAGCAACCTAAAAATGATGAGGAATTAACTTTTAAAAGTATAAGTGTGATTAGTTTGTAGAGTAACTTGAAGGCCCAAAAAAATCACCGACAGCTCTCCAAAGTTTCCGAACTGGGACGTGATAATTAACAAATATAAATGTCACAATAAGAGTAACTGCCCTAGATTTCTCTAGGAATAACTTAGCATGGGAATGGAAGACATTATGAAGAAAGACTGAATGAAGTATTGGTCTCTAATTAAAAGCGAGGAAAAAAGGACATCAAAGATAATTTTGGGCTCTTTAGACTGGGAGAGAAAAACAAAACAAAACAGTTTGGCTTTGAAATACGCTATAGTCTAGGTAGTGATGAGGCAATAGGTGATTCAAACTGCACCTGGGAGAATTTGGTATTAGAAACACAAAGGTGACGTATCAGTGTCCTAGGGCTGCCTCCAATGACTGGGTGCTTTCCCCAATGGCAGAAATTTATTCTTCCACAGTTTCCAAAGGCCAGAAGTCTGAATCAAGGTGTCGGCAGGACCATCTTCCTTTTGAAAATACCAGGGGAAAATCCTCCCTTGACTCTTTCCATCCTTTTGTGGCTCCTGGCGTTCCTCGGCTATGGCCTCATGAGGTCAACCTCAGACTTTATCTTCTGTGTCGCTGAGCCCAGGTGTGTCTTCTCTCCTGATTTCATCATCTCATCTTTAGAGCCTTACCTTCATTACATCTGAAAAAACTATTTCTAAATAGGGTCACACTCACAGGTTTGAGGGGTTAGGACAGGACACGTCTTCTAGGGCAAGGGACACTGTATTCAAACTACTATAGTTGAGAACCATTAGCCCATGAACTCAAAGAGTAGATGTCTTTGAAAGAGTGCAGTTAGGCTGAGAACCAAGGATTCAGCATCTTCAGATTTAGAAAAGGTAAAGGAAGTAGTGTAAAAGGAAAAAAAAATTAAAAACACGAAGAGGGTAGAGATATAAGAAAAGTATTAAGAGCAAGGAAAAAGGAAAATCAAGACCCAGGAGTGATTATTCATATCAACATGGCCAAGAAGTTAAGAAAATGAAGTGCTGGGATGCCTAGGAAGGGATGAATTCATGTTATGTGCATGCACACACACGCACACATACAAACAGACCCACGGCTAAACCATTAAGAATTTTTGTAATGAATAAATAAAAAATGCTTCTTCATCTTCTCTAGAGAAAAACAAATAATTCTTGGTCCTACTGAACAATACATCAAAGAACTAACCAGATGTCCAGATCAAAAGAAAAAAATAATTAGAAAACTGTATAAAGATGTGTGGTTTGCCAAAGGCAACATACTTTTACAAAAGATTACTTAACATGGGGGCACCCAGTGGTCACAGAGCAGAGGGTGAGAAATCAAAAGAAATAGCTTTGATGAGGTCACTGCTAGCACAGCCCAGAATTTTAAGAAATAGACTATTAGAAAGACAACGTAGACCCCCTGAGGATCTAGGCACAAAAGAAGTTTACTGGAATAGAGTGGATGGGGACAGTTGGCATAAAGAATTGTGAGCGGGGTCTAAGATTAATTTCTACATTTTAAAAAGGATAGACTTTCATAGCTATTTGGGAGTATAATAATTTATACTCTTTAAGATGTAGTTTTATGGTAATTAAAAATATAAAACAATCCTGAAATGCTACTTTTTACTATGAAGAAAGTAAAGGAGCTCCAAGTTCAAAATGAAATTTTAGGGTCCCAGACTTGCCCCTGCTTACCTCACTAAGTTTCAATCTATTTCTTAGTCTTGCCACATTCCCGTATCTGTGAACAGGGATTTTTCCCGTAACAGATGCACGCCCATACACGTTGTAAGACTGAACTTAAGGATCACCTCTTCTATGAAGCTTCACCCAATTACCAGTTACCCTGGAAAACTTTGTCAGTAAATGAGACTTTCATTTGAAACAAATCTTAATAAGACAGCTTCATAGATGATTTCCAAATAACTACTGAGATTAAGTATTTCTAAAACTCATTTCTATGTAGCTTTTGAGTTGCCATTTACTTTCTAAAGGTACTTAATCATTTATAAACTAAATTCAAAAACTATGGTTAATTTTTTTTTAAGTTAAAGAAGTATGTGGGCTGGGCGTGGTGGCTCAAGCCTATAATCCTAGCATTCTGGGAGCCCAAGGCCAGTGGATTGCTTGAGCTCAGGAGTCTGAGACAAGCTTGAGGAGGAGTGAGATGTTGTTTCTACCAAAAATAGAAAAATTTTGGGGCGTGGTGGTGCACACTTATAGTCTCACCTACTCGGGAGGCTGAGGCAAAGAGGACTGCTTCAGCCCAGGAGCCTAAGGTTGCTGTAAGCTGTGATGACACCATTGCACTCTACCCAGGGTGACAGACTCTACTCTGTCTCAAAAAAAAAAAAAAAAAAAATTATGGAGGGATAGAAGTGTTCATTAGGTGCTTGGGAGCAGTTAATTTACCTGAGCACTAAGTTTACTAAGCTTCCAAGGCAGGGGTAGGGAGGGAAATCCTTCAACTTGACACAGGAACACTTCAGTTCCTCAAAATAAATTTTGCTCTCAAAGTGACTTACAACACACTGTCCAATTACAAACAATAAAATGTATACTCTTACGTTGAATTGCATTTACCTAAAAAAATCATTTGTATTTCACATAAAGCAAGGCACATACAGATTGTTTACTCTTGACAAGTGGTATGCAAATGGATCCCTAAAATATTGCATACTTGGGAAAAATTGGGGATTAAAGGTGAATAATAAGAAATTTTGATGAGGGCAGCACCTGTGGCCAAAGGAGTAGGGCATCAGCCCCATATGCCGGAGGTGGCAGGTTCAAACCCAACCCGGGCCAAAAACTGCAAAGAAAAAAAGAAAGTAATTTTGATGAAAAGGTATACTTAGAACAGAGCTTTGAAAATAGGTGTTTGTAAAGTTAACTGCAATATGTTTTAAAAAGACTAATTTTCTTTCCTTGCTATACTGTGTCTAGAGACCAAGTAGAAATCAGGGTTTTTTTTATTTTTTTTTTTTTGAGACAGAGTCTCCCTTTGTCACCCTAGTAGATGCCACAGTGTCATAACTCACAGCAATTTCAAACTCTTGGGCTTAAGCAATTCTCTCACGTAAGCCTCCCAAAGAGCTGGGACTACAGGTGCCCACTACAATGCCTGGCTATATTTTGAGACAAGGTCCTGCTCCGGCTCAAGCTGGTCTTGAACCTGTGAGCTCAGGCAATCCACCTGCCTTGTCCTCCCAAGTGCTAGGATTATAGGCATGAGCCACCATTCCTGGCCTAGAAATCAGGATTTCGGTCAAGGAGATACATGTAGTTAGAAACTCAAGAACACAATACAAAGACTGTGTTGGTGTTTTTTAAGAAGAAAACTATTAAAAACAAGCAGTATATTTCATTCCTATTGTGTATATTGTGCAAGCGCCCCTGGTTGGAGCTTAGCAAATGAAGACATTGGATTTATGGATAATTATTTGCATGAATATGAAAGCTACTTCAAATTGACATTTTTTATTGTGTCACAGAACCGTGTATATATATAGAGAGAGGACCTTCCCAATAGCAACTTATTAATAACTTGTTATTCATCTTATAATACGTATTAGTAATTGTAGCTAATTACTGTTATTAGGACTATTTCTTAGTAGCTAAAAGACAAGTTTCTTAGTAGAAAAGACAAGTTAGATAACAGGAAAACTAGATGGCCTTCATTTAGGTAGACACAATGAAGGCAGATCCAGTATTCCATAGGACAACAGGGTGACTATAGGTAACAATTTATTGTACCTTTTAAAGTAACTGAAAGAGTGGAATTGGCATGTTGCTACCACACAGGAACGATAAACACATAAGGTACAGGCATCCCAGTTACTCCGACTTGATCATTATGTGTTGTATGCTTGTATTGTAACATCACAGGAACCCCCTCAAACATGGACAAGTGTTACGTATCCACGATAACTAGAAAACGAAATAAAACTTCAACAGCAAAAATGAAAAGAACAAAACTACGCACCTTATCTGTTTCATCCACACTCATGGATTTCACTACACAAGAAGCTGGCCTCTCCTGGGTGGGTGCAAGGTCCTGGGGGCTGCTCTGAGACGCTGGCATCGGGGGCAACGGAGCCCGCCTCTTCTTGGGTGCATCTGACGGCAGGGTGTTTGACACATACGGTTTGGAAACGGTATTGGACCTCATAAAAGTCGGGCGGTGCTTATTTATTAGCGGGGTTGCAGGGGCACTTGCAGTCTAATAAAGAATTAAAGGTAAGATCTATATGTAATTCCCAGAAAAAGAGCACTTGTAATTAAAAAAACTGAAGAATCTTATAAAACGTTACATGCTTACTTGCTCCCGCTTTTTCTTACTGCGTTGAAAAAAGCTGAAAAATCCTTTATTTTCCTTGTCCTTCATAATGTCTAGGTTTTGAGATATTTGGCAGGATTCTAAAATAGAAGAAAAGCATCTTACTTTTGTACCTAGGACTGAATGTTCACTTGCAAGATTTTCTTCTTTTTGCTTTTCCTTTAAAAATATATCTAATAATAAAAGCCCCTAATTACAGACTACAAACCAGAAACTCTGCTGAGTACCTTGCAGACTATTAAATTCTTAAAGCAACAAGCAAATATTGTTCTTAGTTCATAGCAGAGAAAACTGAAGCTCAAAGAAACAAAGAGAAATAATCGGGGCTAACATTCAGGAAATAACAGAGCTGGGACATATACTCCACGCTTGGTGAGTCATAGTCTGTGTTCTAAACATAATAACCAATACTTGAGAAGAAAAAGGTACACTTCAAATTAAATGAATATGAAGTTGCTATCATACAGTTTGTCCCTTGTTTGATTATAATTTTTAAAGCTAAATTATCATGGAACATTTTGTTCTCCTTATAATTATAATTACTTAGTACTTCATTAAATGTTTCATAATAGTTATTTCTTTAATCTAGTGGGTCTCAATTGGATGCAATTTTGCCCTCTACAGGGCACTGGATAATTTCTGGGGATAATATTGGTTGTCACAACTGGAAAGGGGCTTAGGAGAAAGTGCTGCTGGCATTTACTGTGTAGAGGGCAATGATAAAGGTGAACAATGCAAGCGCAAGGCGGCCCCAACAACAAAGAATCACCTGACCTCAGATGTTAACGGTTCAAAAAGCAGGAAACCCCACTTTAACTAGAAGGGCAAATGTCAAACCTTAAGGTTGCATATGTAATATTGCTTTAAAATTTCCAAAAGGAATTTTTTAGAACTCAATTAACAGGTCTTACAAACAATGACAAAACTAGCAGCACTGAGCCACCCTGGCCCCGTCTGTCTCTAAATTCCATTTTCCATTAAAAGAAGAACCCTGATTTGAGAATGGTTGACCCTTTGATGATTGAAATACCTATAAGCTTGGAATATCTTGTCACCAGAAAGCAAACTATTATATCAAATTCTACTAAAATCATGTTAAAAAGTACTCAGGAACCTGAGACGGTTTCTACTGGCAAAAAATCGTGACAGTTTGGGCATTGTAAGAGCAACTAACTCGAAACATAACACATTTGTTCCATGCTATACATTCATAATGATACTGAAAAAAATAATTCATCCTCATTGTGCGCCTGCAAGTAATGCTAGAGAAATAGAATGTTATTTAAAAAACTGATGAAGGGATCACCTGTTCTTTTCTTGCTAATATGTTTGAGTTCTCTGTGGATTTTGGATATTAAACCTTTGTGGGAGACGTAACCTGCAACTATTTTCTCCCATTCTGAGGGCTGTCTGCTTGCTTTACTAACTGTGTTCTTGGCTGAGCAGAAGCTTTTTAGTTTGAACAGGTCCCAGTAGTGTATTTTTGATGCTGCTTCAAGTGCCCAGGGGGTCCTCCTCATAAAATATTCCCCCAGGCCGATTCCTTCACGAGTTTTCGTTGCACTTTCTTCTAGTATTTTTATAGTTTTATGTCTTAAGTTTAAATCTTAAAGACAGTGAGAGTCTTTCTTAGTTAATGGTGAAAGGTGTGGGTCCAGTTTCAGTCTTCTACAGGTCGCCAGCCAGTTCACCCAGCACCATTTGTTAAATAGGGAATATTTTTTTTTTTTTTTTTTTTAAGACAGAGCCTCAAGCTGTCACCCTGGGTAGGGTGCCGTGACATCACAGCTCACAGCAACTTCCAATTCCTGGGCTCAAGCGAGTCTCCTGCCTCCGCCTCCCAAGGAGCAGGGACTACAGGCGCCCGCCACAACGCCCGGCCATTTTTTGGTCGCAGCCGTCATTGTTGTTTTGTGGGCCCGGGCTGGATTCGAACCTGCCAGCTCAGGTGTACGTGGCTGGCGCCTTAGCTTGTTGAGCCACAGGCTCCGAACCTTAAATAGGGAATCTTTTCCCCACTGAGTGTTTTTAATTGGCTTGTCAAAGCTCAAGTAACGGTAAGTAGCTGGGTTCATCTCTTGGTTCTCTTTTCTGTCCCACACTTCTACCTCTCTGTTTTTGTGCCAGTACCATGCTGTTTTGATCACTAAAAACTGATGAAGGCAAAAGAATCAAATTTTATTCTGCCCTTCTAACTGAATTCTACCTCATAGTCAAATAGTTGAGACGGGAATGTTTACTTTTTTAGACGTATCTGAGCATTAAAGAAATGTTTATAATAGATCATCACCATTTTTCAACACCTAATTAAGAGGCAGGCAATGATCACAGATGGCTAACATCAGAAAAATAACTTCTCATGACATGTTCGCGAAAGTAAGTATGCAGAATCCCCGTGAAGCGTTCTTGCCAAAAATATCTCACCAAAATCTTAGGAAATCTCTAGATTTAACCATAAATGTGTCGGAAATAGAGGGGATGAAGAAACATTAAATGATACAAAGGATATAATCAACTAAATTCTGAATGTAGATAACTCCGTAAGACAAATTACCTGGATTCTTCAACCAAAGAATAGCAAATTGAAAAAGTAATTAAAGATATAATGGCAAGGAGTAGGGATCTGTAAAAGTCAGAAAACTTTCTTCTAAGAAATATATGGGTTTTATGGAGAATCTCAATATAATATTATTTTAATGACATTTGAAACAAAGTACTATGTATTGAAACTTATAAGATAAAGCTAAACTTGGGGATAAATGTATAGTCTCGGATGCTTTATCTGAAATGTTTAAAATGAAAAAGACATAAATTATGCCATAAAATGGGCTACTTTGGGACAGCAAAGCCATTTTACACCAATAAGCACATTAATGCAATATTCCTCATTAACATATTGAAGGAAAACTGTATTCCACTAAAATTTTAATTTATTTATTTATTTGCAGTTTTTGGCTGGGGCTGGGTTTGAACCCGCCACCTCCAGCATATGGGGCCAGTGACCTATTCCTTTGAGCCATCAGCGCCGCCCTTCACTAAAACTTTTAAATCCGATGATTTAAATATCAAGTAAGTGGCATGCATTTGGCACAATGAGCTTAACAATGCTAACAGCTAATATTAATGAACATGTGGATAAGGCTTTACAGTTTAAGACTTTTTCACGTGCCTCATTTATTTCTTGGAACAATCCTGGGAGGGAGGTATCATAATCACCTTTAGCCCTTTTACTCATTAGGCCTGACTGGTGTAAGGAATGAAAGCAATGGTATCACACTGTTACCCATCTGAGGACATGAGTGACCGGAGAGTTTTGGTAACTTGCACTAAGACAGGCATTAAAAGGCAGAACTACCAAAAAAACTCATATCCATTTAAAGATGATTTATAATATCTGTAAGTTTTTTCCCCTAGAAATGTCATTATTTCATTTTAAGATAGAATTCACCACTTATAGAATGTAGATATACAGTTAAATTTAGTTAGAATAATAGAGGAAAAGCTCACATCGTTACACAATGCAATACATATAACCAGAGTGTTTCACATAGTTATTTTGCTAGAGCAATTTCTAGGCAACAACTGATCCTTCAGACTAGTTACCACTTCCCTTAAAAGTCTGTGTCGGGGATACAGCTAGTCAGAGTTAAACACTGACACCAATGAAGCCTTGAGCTTACTCAGAAAAGCTACTCAAAGACCACAGTTTCCTGTTTCTAGAAGAGAAGCTAAGAGTACTGCACATAAAGTTCCAAGCCTTTTGATAATATCAGACAGGATAAAGAGGAAGGCACAGAATATGGATTGACCTTGTAAATACTGACACTGAAAAGGCATTTTCGTAATTTTACTATTCTAATCTCTTAAGGTTCTGCCACAACATTTAATACCCTGAATAAACCACATACTTCCATGGTTAGAAGGAATATTAGAGATCAGTACATTTAATACCCTCAAAAAGAGGCCCAAAAGATTATGACATTTTCTTAGGGTTATGTATATAGAGAAAAGCAAAGTATAAGTAAAAAGATGTTTATGCTGGGAAGAGCCGCCGAGACCACTTTTTTCAATCTATTACCATTAGAGAAGTAGAAGATAAAAAAATAGACAGATAAAGCTATTTCCTCTATCAACTTATTAAATTAGCTTGATAGCTAATATACTGTCAGAATTTTTAAAAAGTCTATCTTCTGATTCTTCGGCAGTTTAAGATCAGAAGAATTTTCAACTCCTGTGACTAAGCTAGTATTCCTGATAGCCGCCAACAATAGTCACACTATTACCTATACAGGCCTAATTCTTGGAATTGAGAGCATCAATGTGCTTGGGGAAAACTGTGATAAAGGAAGATAATTCCAATAACACATAATGTGCACAATTTGTTAAGGTTTTCTTTCTTTCCTTCTTTTTGGGGGGGAATATGTGGTGATTATTGCAGTTATTATTTGAGCCTATCTTTTTTAATAAGAGAAAAAAGATTTCCAGAATTTATTATGATTAAAAAATTTTAATAAAGTTTTTCTCTATGAAAATAATACATCCTCTCATAAAATTCTGTAACATAAAGAGAAGAAATATGACAACCGTAACCTACACATAACCCTACCACCAAAAGGTAACCAATATTAAAATTTTTATGTATTTCCTTTCTGAAATTTCATGTAAAATATTTCCTTCCTGAAATTTCATGTAAAAGTATTTTTTTACACATTATATGAAACACATTTGTATCATTTGCATGCTAATTTTAGTACAAGCATTTTCCACATTATTACAAAATATTCACAATTTGAAGACTGCAAAATTTCAAGTGATGAATATATTATTGTTATGAATTATGTTCAGTGGAAATAACCAAAGATCCTTCTGGTGTACATCCAATTATTAGATCCAACAAAGATCCTAGCAGTCATTTTTTCTTGCGTGAGAGTAAGAAATGTTTTCTCACACCATTAGGATATTACTTTTAAACATTTATTGAAATAAAATTATTATAATTAGATTCAGAAATCAAGGGGTAGGGAGACCTTTACTGTTTTTTAAGAAAGATGAAAACTAAGATTTGCTAAGTTAAAATCTTTTACAGAATACACACATTAGTAATGTTAAGAAAACAGGTAAAATTAGAAGCTTATTTTCAATTTACCCAATTTCATGTTATAATTTGTTTCTACTAATTCATGGGTCTTACCTTGTAAAGATGATTTACTGAAGGCAGAAACAGAAGTGGCTACAGAAGGAGGGGGCATAAGAGAGGGTAAATTGACTGAAAAGATGATGTTTATTAAAGTATAAAACATCACTGAATTGAAAAAGTAATCTATGGATTACATCCAGCCACACCCTCAGGATAAAGTTTGAAGTTCTCTGTGAACAGAGAATGTAAATAATTATCTCCTTCACTAAATTTATATTTATCCTAGATTCATGGTGAAGAAATATAAGCTTGCATTTGTCTATCAAATATCATACCAATCAACATATATAAGATCTCAACATTTTAATACATAATTTCTATAGATTAACACTGTAGGCTATTTCAAAAACTTATGTGGCTTGGTACCCCATACCACAGTGCTTACGGTGCCAGCCTCATACACTGAGGGTGGCAGGTTCGAACCTGGCTTGGAACAGCTAAAAAACAATAAAAAATAGCCGGGCGTTGTGGAGGGTGCCTGTAGTCCCAGATCCTTGGGAGGCTGAGGCAAGAGAATCATTTAAGCCCAAGAGTTGGAGGTTGCTGTGAACTGTGACACCACAACATTCTACAGAGGGTGATATAGTGAGACTCTGTCTCAAAAAAAAAAAAAAAAAAAAAAAACAGTATGGAATTAGATTGACTAATTAGATTGACTTTATAAGCTAGCTTTTTTGAGTGCTGACCTTAAAAAGTTTTGGCAAGAAATTTGCAAATTTTTATTTTCTGTTTAAGTCTCGAATCCATAAAGAACTAAGTTAAATTCTAGCAAAAAAATTCATAAGTTGATAGACAAACATAAAATATAGATGACAGCTGAAAAGATCAGTCTTCATTCCAATTTCAATAAGAGAATTTATTTACATGTAACTTTCTCTTCTTATTCCTGATCCCATGTAATTGCTTCTCTCTATAGGATTCACTAACTTGCTATCATGAACTTGCAAACACCCATAGACAAACATGATGCACATACACATAAATACACGTCTTACTAAATGAACAAAACAAAAGCCTTATTTACCTCTGCTGACATCCATGGCGTATAATTCTCTTAGTCCCAGGTCATTAAGAGATTTTGTCAAATCCAGGGGCTCCTGAGATTGATAATCCTGTAATAACAATGTATGAAATGGATCAAACTCGCATTTGCTACATATAGTAGGAACAAGTTCTTGAAGTGATGTATGTGGGCTCACTCTCACTATGGCCTTCTGTGTTTTCTTAAAATTGATCACTACTCTCACAGTTTTCTGAAAAATAGAAGCAAGCCACAGTTACGTCATAATTTGTTTATTGAAACAAGCTTTATACAATAACGTCTAGGATGAGAAAATCTACAACTACAGAATCATATAATAGTAATTATTTTGGTATAAAATTATTAATGTTACTTGCTAAATCCAAAACAAATTCTTAGACATAATCACTAGTCTGTTTATTAAATTTAGGTTAAATTCATACCCTTGCAAATAGTATTAAGTAGATTTAGACCAAAAAAGGAATAAAATAACTTTGTATCTAGTATTACTGATATTTTTACTTCATTCCTTAAAATAGTTACATTAAAATCAGCAAATTGCATAATAATACAAAATTAGACATGCTTTATCCTATCTTTATTTAAGGAATATTTATATTTCAAATGAATTTTTGCCCCAATAAAAAAGGAGTATTTTGGCTAAATCAAGCATTTTTGTTTCTATTGGAAACAAGATAAATGAGATAACCCACATAAAGAGTTTAGTTAACAGTATCTGGCACATAGTTAATTACCAATAAATAAATGTTAACTACTATGATTAGCTTTTGTTGTCACTATTTTGGCTAATGTTAATATTTTAATAAAAAATGTTAAAATATCCCTTATTTACATATCTAGTACTTATAATTCAAAATTATTAAAAAGATTTTAAGCATCTCATTATTTTCATGTAATTGAATTAAATTCTCTATATAAATGGAACTTAGGAACATGCAATCACACTAAGGGAAATCTACAACTTATAGAACTTCAAAGACATTTATTCATAAAACTAAAACCCTGGCTGGGCGCCTATGGCTCAACAGGCTAAGGCACCAGCCACGTATACCTGAGCTGGGGGGTTCGAATTCAGCCTGGGTCTGCCAAACAACGACGGCTGCAAACAAAAAATGGCTGGGCGTTGTGGTGGGCGCCTGTAGTCCCAGCTACTTGGGAGGTGGGGGCAAGAGACTCACTTGAGCCCAGGAATTGGAAGTTGCTGTGAGCTGTGATGCCACAGCACTCAACCCAGGGTGACAGCTTGAGGCTCTGTCTCAAAAAAAAAAAAAAAACTAAACTAAAACCCTATGCATAATCCTATCCATAGCATGAATATAACTACTTCCGCCCAGATAAACAGCATGACTATGTAATAAACACACACCTAGACAGAAAGCAGCCCAAACCCATAATATTTAATGTTCCATTGCATAGTGTGTAAAGCAAATGTTTTAATATCATTTAAAAACACCCTGTGAACTTTTTGTAAAAAGCTTCATAACAATATGAAGAAATAATGAGAATGTATGGTTTCAATTTATATGTAAATGAAATATCAATTTACTATACAAACTTTTGTATATTTTATGCAGGAAAAAATGGTCAATGTTCATAATGAAGAGTATTTCTTAAAACGTTTATCCCATAACTTACAGCAACAGAACAATTTTGTAAAGACTGATATTAGAATCATTATGTTTAAATTTTTTTGCTTAAAGATAAGCTATTGTGTAGAAAAATTAACAACTTAGACATAAGTTACAATTGCTGCTTACCAAATATAGAACAGCCAAAAATTCTTTTAATAAATTCTTACATAAATTTTCATTAAGATGCTAAAACTTACCTTTAAAAATAAAATACTTTTGGGGGGGGGAGAAGAAAAGAGGGCGGGGGACTGGTGAGCTCCCAGTTAATGGGCACAATGTGAGGGTACGAGGCACACCTTTTAGGTACAGGACACAACTACAAGAGGGACTCTACCTAACATATACAAACACCGTACCCTCACAGTAAGCTGAAATAAAAATAAATAAATAAATTCGGGAAAAAAATGTAGAAAAATAAAAATAAATAAATATACTTTTTTAAAAGAGTAGCTTAAAATACAGGCCATTCATAATTGTCAGATGATCCCTACACAGTCATATTGATCACTTTGAACATTAAAATCTGAGTATTCCTTGGCTTGATGCCTGTGGCTCAACAGGCTAAGGTGCCAGCCACGTACACCTGAGCTGGCGGGTTCGAATCCAGCCCAGGCCCACCAAACAACGACGGCTGCAACCAAAAAATGGCCAAGTGTTGTGGCGGGCACCTGTAGTCCCAGTTACTTGGGAGGCGGAGGCAGGAGACTCGCTTGGGTCCAGGAATTGGAGGTTGCTGTGAGCTGTGATGCTATAGCACTCTACCCAAGGCGACAGCTTGAGGCTCTGTCTCAAAAAAAAAAATAAATCTGAGTATTCCCCCAATTCTGGTTAACTGAAGGATCAATAACCAACTGAATCCTACAAAAAATGGCTTAGGAAAACATGATAGCCATGGTCACATGAAATTTGACCACAAAACTCCATTTTTATTTCTTTTGTAATGAGCTACCAATAATGCCTGAAAAATCAACTTAATATTTTAGCTATAAGACATAAAAATATGTAACGGTATTCTTACCTCTGGTATTATAGGTGTTGGTTTTTTCTTATCCAATAATTTTGGCTTTAAAATTACCTTCTCTACCTCCAACATTCCTATTGGTGTGTTTGGCTTAAATTTAATGTGGTTCTCTTCAGCTGACAGCAGATCAATTGTGTAACTCGATGGATTCAAGTGATACTGTGCACAGAGGAATATCAACAAGTCCATCATAGGTTTGCTGTAAAACAAGAGTAATGTTGATCATAAAGGTCCATGAAACAATTGTGGAAGTTACCGTTTTTTAGGATTCTTTTCAGAAAGCTATTGTCTTCAATTCACAAGAGCAAGGCTATAAAGTAGTATTTGTGAAAGCAACTTAAAAATTGAACTATAAAATATTTAAGCAGTCAAAAATTGTAATGGTTAAAGAGCCTTGAGTAGTATTCAAGAAAGCTTGGATTCTAGTGTTAAACAAATATCTACCTATATGTTTTTATTTACAAAATTGTTTTCACATTATAAATTTCAAGAGGAGGAACCCTTTCCTTCTCCAAGAACAATCACTAAGTTTAGCAGAGGCCCCTTCACAATATTATTTGGAATATAGTAGTAGTAGTCTTTACCTATGGACTGGTTATATTCCAGCAAAATTCTCAAGAGTGTAGTACAGATGTCTTAAATTAGATATTATTTACATGTTCTAGCTACTAAAGTCACAGTATGAGTATCATGGTATACCTGTTCTCATAGATATAATATTCTATTAGATGGAAAAGATCAACTGTCAGCAAACTACAACCTTCAGATCAATGTTGGCCCACAGACTGTTTTTGTAAATAAAGTTTTATTGAGACATAGCCATATCCATTTGTTTACACAGTGTCTCAGGCTGCTTTTTAGTTATAAAGGCAGACTGAAGTAGTTGTGACTGAGACTGTATAACCCACATGGCCCCCAAAGCCTAATCTTTTTACTATCTGGCTCTTGACAGAAAAAGTTTATGGGTCCTTGTGTTATAAAAAGTAATCAAATAAATGCATAAAAATTTCAAACAGTAGATAAATGTTTAATACCAATGGTAATACAAGGACCTATTTCTATAAAAACTTTCATATTAAACTTGAGATACAGGGATATTTCCAATTTTTGCTCCCCCATCCACTGACTCCAATTGCTCACACAGACTTATATTTTCACCCACACCATCAACAGAATGACGTAATCTGTCAGTCTTGTTAGTCCTTAGACTTCATGAAGAAGACTGCCATGGCAATTGCAACAACAAAAATAAACAAATGGGACTTAATTAAACTCAGAAGCTTCTGTACAGCTAAGGAGACAACAACCAAAGCAAATAGACATCCTATCCAATGAGAAAGGATATTTGCATCTTTTGAATCAGACAAAGGCTTGATATCCAGGATCTATAGAGAACTGAAATTAATCCACATGAAGAAAGCCAACAATCCCATAAATCAATGGGCAAGAGAGATGAATAGAACCTTCTCTAAAGAAGACAGATGAATGGCTAACAAACATATGAAAAAATGCTCATCATCGCTAATTATTAGAGAAATGCAAATCAAAACCACCCTGAGATACCATCTAACTCCAGTGAGAATGGCCCACATCACAAAATCTCAAAACTGCAGATGCTGGCGTGGATGTGGAGAGAAGGGAACACTTTTACACTGCTGGTGG